>JAURVB010012527.1:0-45344 GCA_033002965.1 Piper betle | reverse complement strand
TGTTACGTTATTATTGTTATTGCCTTTTCCGTTACTCTTATGTGGAATTGTTCTTGACCTTGTCTAAATGCAGGGTGCTCATTTTATTCTATTGTTTTTTCTCCCGGTTATTGCATTTTGTTCAGAAATAAGAAACTGCGCAGAGTGTTTGTGTAAAAATGTTTGCTTGTGAGAACGCTCATATTCTATTTAAGCAGTAGCAGTGACTCGAAACATGATGGATGTTGCCTGAATAAGTTTTGCTAATCGGCTGTGTGGATAGGTACTTGGAAACATCTGCCAATGCTAGTTTGAACAATGGTCGATCTTCTCATACCATTGGAAAGCTCGGAAGAATTATCAAGGTAATTCAATTTTATCTGCCGCACTAATTGGAACAAGAATTTTATTTGACACTATATCGTTTACAGTAGCTTTTCATTGCATTGGCGGCAAGATTGGCTATTTTATCTTTAACTTTCTAATCTTGCAGGAAAATGATGACTTTTTTGAGTTGATATCATCAAAATTCCTTTCAGATAAGAGATATTCAACTAGCATTCGTGCTGCATCTGCTAGGCTGCTTCTCAGTTGCTCTGCAACCTTGATGGTTAGCTTCCTTTTCATTGGTTCTTTTTTTTCTTAAAAAAAAAGCCAGTAATTCTCTTCTTGTTGGGTATGAATGTTTTTTGTTGTGTATTGTAGTATCCTCACGCTTTTGAAGACATGGTCTTGGAAAATATCAAAAGGTGGGTCATAGATGATCCTTTGGAGTTATTGAAAGACGAGGTTGATTGGAAAGTTATTATGGGGAGCAATAAGCCCACTAATGGTGAAATGTTGCGAACCTATGCCACTGGCCTTCTTTGCATAGCCTTGACTGCGTAAGTGATTCCGGTTGGATTTCAATACTTCAATGCATCATCTTAGCCCCCCTTCAAACCCTCATTAGAAATAGTTTCAGAAACATTTACGTGTTTCAAAGTGCTTTCAAGACTATTGAACTAATGTGTAACCAAAATTTCAAATTAAGAAAAGTTCTTTTAGATTTACCTGATATGCTTGCTGACATGCAAAGTAGTAAATGAATGCACTTGAATTCTTGAACAAGTTTAATTATCTTTTGGAAAAAAAATTTTCAAAGCTGACTTAAGTTCTTAATTATTATTTCAATAGTATATTTTTGAAAAACATTAGACATATGCCTTTGTTCCTTCCTAGTAAAACT
Organism: Piper betle; assembly: GCA_033002965.1. NCBI lineage: Eukaryota > Viridiplantae > Streptophyta > Magnoliopsida > Piperales > Piperaceae > Piper > Piper betle. Next base: position 44,137 of record JAURVB010012527.1, on the reverse strand, counting down.
TGTATATATGGTTGTTTAGGGGAGGCCCAGTGGTTGAAGATGTGGTGACTTCAGAACTGTCGGCAAAACTGATGCGGTACCTTCGCTCACGTGTGCTTGGGGAGAGCACGATTGCTCAGAGAGAAGCTGGATATGCAGCTGATGGTAAACATATGTCCTTATGTGGCAGAGTCAGAGAAGATGGTAGAAGCAGACATCGACAAGCTCGAGAATCTGCAAATCTAGATAGCTCAAGGGTGGCTGATGAACCCTTATTGGATGATCAAAGTGTCATGATGAATCATCCCAGGACAGATGCTTCAGATGAGGTGGTTGGCATGTATGAATCTGTTGAGGATGAAACTGAACAAACTGAGGAAGAAAGGCGGCTGCATAATAGAGATTTACGTGACATTAAAGGAAAAAGTAGATCTAATAGAGATGAAGATTCTGAAGAGAATCCCAGAGATGACTCATCAAGACGGAGAGGGGTGCGGGGATGGGGAAGGATTAGAGGGAAAGGACGTCCACTGGAGGGGTGTTTGGAAAATGAAAGAGATATAAGCCCTTCACCTGTTGCTGGAGTACGATTGGGTGGTTCAGGACAAAATAGTGTGAGGGAAAAGAACCCATTCAAGCATCTAGAGAGCAAGTCATTTTTGAGCAAGAGTACTGATGATGGCTTGGGAATTGAGAGAGATGATGATTATCGTTTGAATGGAATGTGAAGTTGGAACGAGGAACATACTGGAGTTTGTAAAGAAAGCAATTAGAGCTGCAGAAGCTGAAGCAAGAACTGCAAATGCACCTGCCGAAGCAATTATGGCTGCTGGTGATGCTGCTGCTGAGCTTGTAAAAACAACTGCGTTGGAGGTGAAGTTGATGGACATGTTATGGTATAGTTAATTTAACCAATAAAACGCCTTTATAGTCGTAACGTTGCATTGACTTTGGTGATTACAGGTACTAAGAACTACAAATGATGAAGAGGCCGCTGTTGCAGCTGCTTCCAATGCTGCGTCCACAGTTGTTGAGGCTGCAATAGCTACTGAAGTTTCACGGTTAGTTCTTTTTTTTTAGTGTCTTGAAATCCTATGCCATAGCCGAATGCATATGGATGAAGTGATTTGTTATGAAACTGCAGAAATTCTTTAAGCAGCAATATCGATTCTGAGGAAATCAAGTCTTCAGGCCCTGAGGAGGAGGAGGACTTAGATGATCTCTTCATCCTGGACGATGAGGCTCTTAGACAGCTGAGAGAGAAGTACTGCATTCAGTGTCTTGAGGTATTGGGTGAATACTTTGAAGTGTTGGGCCCTGTCCTTCAGGAGAAAGGGGTTGATGTCTGCCTTGAGTTGTTGCAACGCTGTTCAAACCAAAAGGATACTCCAGAAAACCTCAAAAATCTTTCAGAAGTTTTAAAGCTGATTTGTTCTTTAGCTGCTCATAAGAAATTTGCTGCTTTATTTGTTGATCGAGAAGGCATGCAGAAATTACTAGCTGTACATAGGAACCATCAAACTTATGTTGGTCTTTCCTTGTGTTTGTTCACCATTGGCTCTCTTCAGGTAAGCTTGATATTGATCCAGGTTTTGTTCTTTCTTATGCCACTTCTTTTGGTTTGACTAAAATTTTCCTTAGAAATTTCCAACATTCTTCCATGCACATCACTTACTGCATTTTGACCATTTTGCCAGGGGATTATGGAGCGCGTATGTCGTCTGGCTTCTGAGGTTGTTCATCAGGTGGTAGAATTAGCTCTACAGCTATTAGAGTGCCCCCAGGACCAAGCTAGGAAAAATGCTGCAGTTTTTTTTGCATCTGCTTTCGTTTTTAGGGCAGTACTGGATTCTTTTGATTATCAAGAAGGGTTGCAGAAGATGCTGAACCTTTTACAAAATGCAGCCTCAGTGAGGTCGGGTAACAATTCTTCAACTTTAGCTGGTACATCAAGCACGACACCTCTTCGAAATGATAGGACTCCTGCTGAAGTCTTGACGACTTTGGAGAAACAGGTCGCATACCACACATGTGTTGCTCTACGCCATTATTTCAGGGCTCAGCTCCTTCTGCTTGTTGATTCTCTCCGTCCGAATAAGAGTCATCGGAGTACAGCACGGAATATTAGTGGCACAAAGCCTGTGGATAAACCACTTGATGCAAGCAATGAAGCAATGGAGGCTGTTTTCCTTCAGATACAACGTGATCGTAAGGTGGGACCTGCATTTGTGAGAGCTCGTTGGTCAACTGTGGATAGATTTTTGACCTTAAACGGCCATGTTATAATCTTGGAGTTGTGTCAGGTATTTACCAATTCTAAAATTTTGCAAATTTTGTTTTTCAATTTTTATTAAGGTCAGTTGTTTGTGTCTCAATTGTGTATAATCTTGTCCTTAATGTAGGCACCTCCTGCTGAGCGTTATCTGCATGACTTGGCACAATATGCACTTGGTGTTCTACACATTGTTACTCTAGTACCCTATAGCCGAAAGCTTGTCATAAATGCAACTCTGAGTAATGATCGTGTTGGCATGGCAGTGATTCTGGATGCAGCCAATGGTGCTGGCTATGTTGATCCAGAGGTGAGGATTATTCCATATCCATCATATCCTATTTGATTGTTGAGGAGGCACATGCTATATATTCCCTTCTCTCTCTCTCTCTCTCTTTTATTTTTTATGTTTTATTTTTTTCCCACATAATCCCGAATAGATGTTGGGGACAGATTTGTATTGTATTGTGGTGGAAAAATTGTCAGTTTTTTGTGTTTGTATGCCTGCTTGAAATCACCGTCACATGCATTCCAGCCAATAGTTGCACCTTAGGAACACAAAGAAGTGGTCTGAGAGTGAAACAATAATGAGTTCTATTTACATGAGCTGAGGGCTGTTATTTTTGTATCAGAATGTAATATTTTTGCTACCTAATGCTGGAACTCGGAACCCTTTTTAATGCTTCTCAAGACAGCATAATTCTATGAAGTATAGCCAGTGACTTTTTGCAGGTCAGGCTTGTTGAATGGTTAATGTGAAGTATTGTTGCTTTCTATTGTCTATTTTTGTTTTTGGATAGACATGATGTAAAATCATTATGCACCAAGTGCTGTTGCTTGATTATTATCTTGTAGTTTTGGCAAATCAAGCTTGACAGATAAGAAAATATATGACCATGCAGATTATCCATCCAGCATTGAGTATTTTGGTCAATCTTGCATGTCCTCCGCCATCAATTAGCATCAAACCACCGGGAATGGCACATGGTCAACAATCTAGTTCAGTGCAGGTGCCTAATGGCTCCACTTCTGCTGCAGATACCAGAGAAAGGCAACTTGAAAGAAATGTTTCAGAGAGAAATGTATTGGTGCCTAATCAGGTTGAGCCCACCAGTGGTGCAGCTGTAGCTTCTGGAGTAGTAGGGGATCGAAGGATAACATTGGGCCAGGGTGCAGGTTGTGCTGGCCTTGCAGCACAGTTAGAACTAGGATATCGGCAAGCACGAGAGGCTGTCCGTGCAAACAATGGCATAAAAGTACTATTGCATCTTCTTCATCCTCGAATATTCACACCACCTGCAGCTCTTGATTGTCTTCGAGCTCTGGCATGCCGCGTCTTGCTTGGGTTGGCAAGAGACAACACCATAGCACACATATTGACAAAACTTCAGGTTTGTGGAGTCTTGAAGAAGTTTGCATATTTAACTACTCTCTTATGTTTTACTCTGTTTGAAATTATTTTAGCACTATGCTTCATGCCCTTGCCATTACACATGGAATTTAAATTCAAAAGTTTTGGTATGTTGATGAGTTGGTACCATTTGCTTGTTACCATCTAATGTAATGTTTAATTTTGGGGAGCATTTTTGTAGACAGTATATTATTCTCAGTTTGGTACAATCAACAATGTTATTTAGATGATTGAAAAGCAGGGGGTTGATGGCTAGGAAGTTGCTATAGTAGAAGTGTTTCTTAGGAAAGAGTTATTTTATTTCTGTGAAAAAATATGCAGGTAGTAGTTGATCATGTGCAGATTATGATCTGCTTGTTTAATTTGATAATTTTAGGTGGGCAAGAAACTGTCTGAACTTATACGAGATTCAGGCTCTCAGGCAACAGGAACAGAGCAAGGAAAATGGCAAGCTGAACTAGCCCAGGTTGCAATTGAGCTGATTGCTGTAAGTGATGCAGCTGATAATTGTATTTTGATCTTTAGAAGGTTTCATTATTTCGAACAGTTTTCACCAATATTTACACATATATATGTCTTGTTCTGTTTGCAATAATTTTGTTATTTCATTGCTTCTTGTTTTTGTTGTTTGACTTTGTTGCATTATTTTTCGTAGATTGTCACCAATTCTGGTCGTGCTAGCACATTGGCAGCTACAGATGCTGCTGCTCCCACTTTAAGACGTATCGAAAGAGCTGCAATTGCTGCTGCAACTCCTATCACTTACCATTCTAGGTATTATTTTGTATTTCTAATTTTATGATAAATAATGTTTCCAAATATTTTTATCTCATCCATGCGTCTGACAATTTTTAGAGAACTGCTGCTCCTAATACATGAACATCTGCAAGCCTCTGGATTAACCACCACGGCTACTGCATTATTGAAGGAAGCTCGGTTGACACCTTTGCCATCTTTGTCTGCCTCATCACTCCATCTGCACCAGACGTCCATACAAGAGATTCCTTCATCACAATTTCAGTGGCCATCTGGCCGAATTTCTGGTGGTTTCCTTTCTGAGGTGCCAAAGACATTTCATAAAGATGATGGTTATTTGGGAACGAAACCTGAGTTGAACCTTTCATCTTCAAAGAAGAAACTTTTAGTTCTCCCATCCAATCTCAGCCCTCATGGGAAAAGTCAAACACGCTCCTTGAGCAAGACTGCTACTACCCCTCGAACCTTACAGTCTCCTGCTCTGGTTTTGGAAACTCCATCAACAGCTGTCAGCACATCCAATTTAGAATTGGAATCAGTTATGAAGACTCCAATTCAACTGCCTATGAAACGAAAACTAAATGATGGGAAAGGGAGTGGCTGCTCATTGCCTTCAAAACGTTCAAATATTTCTGATCAAGTTGTGCAATCCCCTGTTTGTCCAGACGCCAATCCTTTCTTGTCGGAATGGGCAATCAGATGGGTTTGTGTTGACTCCAGTCTAAATTTGCCTGAATTGAAAGGGACACCATCATGCACTCTTTCTGATAATCAAGATGGAATTCTGTGCCCTAGTGCTCGACCATTTCCTTCCACTGCTTCTATTCAACCTGTTATTCTTGCTGAACATCAAGGTGGCAACACTGAACGGGTCAGTCTCGATTCTTTAGTGGTTCAATACTTGAAGCATCAGCACCGGCAGTGTCCAACTCCTATTACAACTTTACCTGCACTTTCTCTTTTGCACCCTCATGTTTGTCCTGAACCCAGCAGGAATTTTGATGCACCTACAAATATTACTTCCAGGCTTAGTAGGAGGGAGTGTAGGTACCTTTATGGTGGAACACTTGGCTTTCGTAAAGACCGTCAATTTGTTTACAGCAGATTTCGCCCATGGCGTACATGCCGTGATGATACTGCTCTTTTGAGTTGCATGACATTTCTTGGTGACTCTGCTCGTATCGCTACTGGAAGCCATTCAGGAGAGCTTAAGATTTTTGATTCTAGCAATGGAAATATCTTGGAAAGTCAAACTTGCCACCAATCTTCAGTAACTATGTTACAGTCGGTTTCATCAGGCCCTACTCAGTTACTTATTACTTCTAGTAGTTATGATGTGAGACTCTGGGATGCCAGCTCAGTATCTGTTGGACCTTTGAATTCATTTGATGGGTGCAAAGCTGCGCGTTTCAGTCACTCAGGAACTATGTTTGCTGCTTTGTCAGCAGAATCATCTCACAAGGAGGTTCTTTTGTATGATGTAGAAACTGGTAATGTGGACTTGAAGTTCTCTGACAACTCAAATCCACCTTCTGGTCCTCTCCGTGGGCATGTGCCATCTCTTATACATTTTAGCCCCTTAGATACAATGCTGTTGTGGAATGGGGTCTTATGGGACCGGCGTGGTCCAGGTCCGGTTCACCGTTTTGATCAGTTCACAGACTATGGTGGTGGTGGTTTCCATCCTTCAGGGAATGAGGTTCTTTTCTTTGTCCTATACTTTTTCTTTCTTTCTTCCCATGTAGCTTGTAAGAAGTGAAATATCTAATGGCTTGCAAACTTTACTGCATGGTATGATTTGTTATTATACGAGCTACTTTACTTTCCTTAGCTATCGCTAGATGCTACTTATATTTAAAGCGTCATATACTTTCTGGGTGGATAGAGCCTTACAGTTTCTAATTAAGCTTATAAAAGCAATGTTTATGGAATTTTCTTTTAATGTTATTTCTTGAATCCTTCTTCTTTGTTTGGGTTTTGGCTAATTTTATTTGGGATTTATGAATTTGCCAGATTCATTCTTTAGACATTGCATGATGTCTTAACGTTATGATGGGGAACTTTTCTTGGATGTGCAAGGATCTCTTGTTGAACATTGTTTGGCTGTCAAATTTATGAAATTGAAATTGCGGTGAATTATATACGTCTTTTGCCTATGCGTTATGCATTTTTTAAGTGAATTATGTTTTTGAAGGTTCTCCTTTATGATCTCAAGCTGTTGATGTTTTGGCCTGTCATGTATTGGTAACAGATAATGAGCTAAAGTTAAACAATTTTTCAATGTTTAGCATGAGAAGCATTCCTCTGAGTCGTATTTTTCTGTTTTTAACAGATAATCATAAATTCCGAAGTGTGGGATCTCCGTAGATTTAAGCTTCTTAGAAGCGTGCCTTCGCTGGACCAAACGGTGGTCTACTTTTAATACTGCTGGAGATGTTATTTATGCAATCCTCCGTCGTAATTTGGAGGACATAACTTCTGCAGTTCAAACACGGAGGTTTAGGCATCCACTTTATCCTGCATTTCGAACTATTGATGCAGTAAACTATTCTGATATTGCCACCATACCAGTTGACCGCTGTGTACTAGATTTTGCCACAGAGCCTACGGACTCATTTATTGGTGTTGTGGCAATGGATGACCACGAAGATATGCTATCATCAGCCAGGCTGTATGAGATTGGTCGCCGGCGCTCCACTGATGATGATTCAGACCCGGATGATGGGGCAGAAACGGAAGAGGAGGACGAAGAAGATGATGACTCGGGGATTGGGGATGGCTTGGTTGGTGCTGATCTGGACGGTGATTTAGACAGTGATGTAGATGACCTGATGAGCAACGACGAGGATGATGATAGCATTGATGACATTGATGATGATGATGAGGAGGATGATGATGGGGAATTTAATACAGATTTTGACGGTGGAAGAGGGTGTTTGAGATTGGCCCCGAGAGAGATGACGACGATGACAGTGATGAGATGTTGGAATCCTTCAGCAGTGATGAGGACGAAAGTGAGTTTGGCGAAAATGGTTTTAGGTTCTAATTGTCGTTAATGCATTAACCTGCTCAATATGCAGGACGTCATACTTGAATGCTAATGTGTCAACGTGGACAGCGGACGATCTCAGAAAAGAAATGGAGATAACAATGGCTAGAAAATTATACTCAACAATTCATACCAAAAAAATCACGAGCAATGTATTTAAATTTCTGCCCACTATTCTTATTGTCTCCTTTTGAGTTTGTAAATGAAGAAGAGGTGGCAAATGATGTGATCATTCAGAAAATAGAAAAGGCAGCAAAGCAACACTGTTTAATTATAAAAAAGAAGGCTTAGTAATGAATGATTAGGATTCTAAGAAGATTTTCTTCAAACTGGTGGAGTGGGTTGGCTGGGTGTTACTTTGTTGGGCCGACTCGCCGACTCGCCGACTCGCCGACCTGGTCCACTGGCCCATTTGTTAACTCTGTTAATATTTTTGTTGCACCATTGGGGATGATGAAGCCTAAGAAGTGCGCCTGCTTTTGGGGCTTCCTGGGACTTATTATGGCGTCATTCCCCGTATTACATGAGCTGCTGTGGTACCGTTGGCTGTTCCATCGGTTCTAATAGGGCCGATTTGCATTTGATAATTTTGATGCCAACGTAAAGGTGATCAGATCTAGCGTCGTCAAGCTCTAAAATCTCTTAGTCCTCTCTCTCTACCTCTACCTCTACCTCTCTCTATATTTTTATTAATGCATGAAAATGTTGCTTGCTTTATCTTCCCTGTCTGCTTGATTTCCCCGTTCACAAGTTAGCGGCTTTACCAACCGACTGAAGTGATAAAGAGGGGAGAGGATTTTGCCTTCCCGTATCTCTCAACTTGGAAGCAAATAGATCATGAAAGTTAGTTCAAATGATGCCCACATCTTTGTTTTATAATCCGTACAATAATTTACAAGATGTATTTATTTTTTAAGTCTTTTTCCGAAAACAAAAATTAACCTTATTGTACTCGCATGCAGACGTGATTAGAAGAATACTGCATATAAAAAACAGAGAGCTCGACTACCATAAATTGCTTAGTGGGAGCTTCTCAGATAAAATCTCCACAATCGGCTATTTTTTTAACCCTTTGATTCTTCAAATCTTTCATTATTTTACTTAAAATATGCAATTTTGCGGTGCTAATACTAATCCACCCCACAATATTTAATGAAGAGAAGTAAACACATTGTTTTTAGATGTTCGGATCTCGAATTATAATATGTCAATGTTGAAATGGCCGTATGCAGCGTATATATAAAACATTTATTCCAAAAGGCAGCTTTGTCTTTGCCACATTCAGAATCTTTATCCATTCCAAACTCTGGTATGTCTTTCACTTCTAAGCCATGCCCAACAATCTCCATCATTTCCATAATATATGCAATTTTAGTCCACAAATGCGGCTTCTGCATCATGGGCAAGCAAAATAGTCCAGCCAAGATGGAGGAGTAGAAGCATGCTCCATGATAATTACTGTTCATCAAGTAGGATAATTATCTCATAGCCATAAAATCTGGGACAAATTAGGCACCAACCATTTCAAGCCGACTATGTACCCTCAAAGGTTGATTGTTGCACTCGCATATATGATCTCCACTAACAGCGCAAATCCATTGCTCTCCATATGTTTTCATATTAGCTTTGGCAAATTAATTACAGCAATATTATGGAAACTTGAAATCAATTTGTGCTCAATGTACATGTGACCATAAGACGGAGAAAATGATGGTAATTGGTTGAGCGCTATTATCTTATAAGGAAGGCTAGTGCAATATGTGTACATAGAGTGGGAGAGGTGTTTGAGTGAGAAGCAAAAGATCGGTATTCGGTGGAGGGTGCGCTGCACTCACGGCCGCCCACATTACATTTTTGAGCCACCCCTGACCCTACAGCAATGACTTCACCGCCATTGCCATTGCCATTCACTCTTCCTGCTTGTAATTCCTGCATCTTGTCTCATATATATATATGTGAGCTTTTTCTGTCTTTCTTGCATCACCATATTTGTCTTGTTACTTCTCTTCATCTTCTCCAAGTTTTGAGCCATCAGCAAACGGCTACTATTATTATATATCGGACACACAAGTGATATTCTTCATTATCAGGTATGTCGTCTAAGCTTTATTTTTCCCGATCATGTTGCAGTTGAGAATTTTTTATCAACCTAACTAGCTTGCTTCGTAGTATCTTGATTTCTAGCATTTAACACGTATAATGGGGATGAAATATGCTGATCATATTTTTAACAAGGTCTATGCGCGGTTGGTTATATACTCATCAGCTTGCTTCCCATGCTACTTGTGATATTAATACTAATTAGTAGGTTAATTAGTATGATAGGTTAATTGCTAAAGGGACGCATTTAATATTTTAGTTGTAACCAAACGCTAATGAAAGTCATCCTTCTACAATTAGGAAAGTATACTTAAAAAATTATTTGGCTGTGTGATAGGCGCCTTGCACATTATAGTAGTCAGTAATCACGGCTATTGCATTGACCACAACTTGCGGTTCTCTAATGTATATGCATCTTCTTAGATTGGTACTACTACTATTCCAATGAAATTAGCAGCTTAAACTAGTTTACTTGCAAGCAACAATCGATGGGACAATGAGCTAAGTACGCCAGCAACTTAACGAAAAGTAGAAGTTCATTCCATTCAACAACCATTCTTAGGCTATTTATATGCTGCTGCAGAGTTTAAAAATGGAAGTAGAGTCATGTATACCACCAGGATTCAGGTTCCATCCTACAGAGGAGGAGCTTGTGGGTTACTATCTCGCTAGGAAGGTTAACTCCAAGACAATAGACCTGAAGATCATCACAGACATAGACCTATACAGAATAGAGCCATGGGATCTCCAAGGTAAGGCCTCTTTCAATTATTTAAAGAAGTGGATAAAATGAAATAACTCAATTATTTTACTTGATCATATTCAGTTAGGTGTAAAGTAGGTAATGGGGAGCAAAGTGAGTGGTATTTCTTTAGCCACAAAGATAAGAAGTACCCAACAGGAACGAGGACAAATAGAGCAACAGCAGCCGGGTTTTGGAAGGCAACTGGGAGGGACAAGGTAGTGCTATCCAAGGACAAGATGATTGGAATGAGGAAGACTTTGGTGTTCTATAGAGGCAGGGCACCAAATGGGAGGAAGACCGACTGGGTCATTCATGAGTACAGACTTCAAACAAGCGAGCATGCACCCCCACAGGCAAGTTCACTCCGCAGTGTACATGTTATCTATTTATATCGCTAACAATCAAAAATACACGAAGATGAAGGATGTCTACGTTTAATTCTCTAGTTCAACAAATTTAATATATGTCGTACTTATAACTTGCAGGAAGAAGGATGGGTTGTTTGCAGAGCCTTCAAGAAGCAAAGCCCGTACAGCGAAAGACGTAACTTTAGATATTGCAATTCTGTGGCTTATGGTCTTCAAGATCACGGCCATTTTGTGTCTCAAGCAACTGGACTGGACGCTTCTAATTGTTTTAACGAGGCCATGAACTCCCATCATAATCCGCAAACCATTTGGGAACAAATAAGAAAACCACCTCTCATATTGGAGTCAAGTCCTGATCATGAGCAGCTTTGCTACTCACATATCCCCACAAGTCTCATTTCTATAGATTCTTTCAACCTGCCCACAGCACTTGCAACAGATGAAGCGGATGACTGGAAAATATTGGATGATTTGCTGCAGTCTCAGTTGCCGGAGACAGTCCCATGTATTGTAAACTCGAGCCAGCCATTAATGTCCCCTCTTCCTTGTGAGGCTTTTCTTGACACATAATGATCAGAATCATCATAACGCTTTCTAGTGACGAAGTAGTATTAGGAATGTGATGTTTTCTAATGTAATTTAACTGCTGGCATGCTAATTAACAGTGTACTATTTAAACATGCTGGAATGTAGCAAATAAGACCGTATATGTAGATTGTATACACTGTGCTTATGACATTGCAAAAGATGTAGAAAAGTAATATTTCAGCGAGACAGATAATAAGGATCGCTGGCAACTCCCGGAGAATTATTGATATATTTTTTATAGGAAACTCCTCGAAACGGACGGTAAATGGTCATTCATTTTACTATTTTATCAATTTCGAATTTGAATAATATATAATAAGTTAAAAAAATTTCACCAAATAAAAAAGTAAAATAATTAATAAAATTAATCTAGCTTTCTTTAAATTTAAACGGTTGCCCGTAAAACGTTAGACCATAACTGTTTTACCGAATTCGTAAAAATGATTAATTAATTTGTTTAAAAATATAAATTTCAACTAAAAATTAAACACCCAAATGCACTAATTTGTACTCGTTCGGTTAATAAAAGGTTCAAATACCCAATGTAGATTCAAAATGATACAATACATCAATGTTGGATAATTTTAGGTTTCAAAATTACGTATATATAATAATGAAAATTAACCATACGTTGACCATTTTTTAATCGGTAAAACAGGGAAAATTATCTTCAATAAATGGTCGTAAAATCAATAAACGATAACGGTTGCAGTTATTAACCTTTTACAGTCTTGCTGGTACCAAAACTACGAAAAATAAACAATTAAATGTTTTGGAAAAGCAAGAGAAAGACATGGCCATGGGCCTTATGGTTGTTTAGATGATTCATTACTTGCAAGTTTAGGAATCAACTTCAATTCTATTTCCCATTGAAATGGCGATATTAACGTTCGAATACCACAATCATCATATTTTGACGTTCATCATCGGCTAAAGGTTGGCCAAAAAATTAAAAAAAACCTAAAGATTGGCCATGCCAATATTCGGAATGGTTGCAAGGATACCAAATAGAAGCCAAGCAGAGGAGAGGTCAGGCTTGACAAACTAAGATTGCTTCCACCTCAATCCCATTATTAACCATTAATTAACCTATCAATTCTGTTGACTCCATACTATTCATGTATTATCACAGGACACATGAAAGATCATAAGAAAAATAATGGAAGGAAGAAGGAAGCAGCACAAACAGAAATATGCAACATTCCTAGTTGGCCTAAATAACAAAATCGCGACGGTAACGGTGACACCAACGGGGGACTGAGGTGGTCGGAATGGACCCGAAAAATGGCTCATCGGCGGCGGTTATGGGCTCGAGTAGGTCCAGAGAATAGCGGCGTCTCAAGGCCGGCAGGTGGTCAGGATCGGTAGCCCTGACGTCGGTGGTGTCGGGGTATTCGGTGGTGGCAACGGCGACCGTGGCCGGCCGGAATTCGGCCCGAATATTTGGGAACGCCGGTGGCTACATCAGCTGTCGGCGGCCAATCGGGTCTGTCTATGGTCCCGGTCTGTAGTGTCGACGATGGTGGTGACTATGGTGGTGACGGGGCCGACGATTGGATCGGCGGCCGGGCGGAATTGGCTCCGAACAATGTCGACCGGAAAGCTTCGAATGCTCGCAGGCGGAAATTCCGGAAGCGAAGACAGTCGGGGTTGCAGGCGCTCGGTCCTCCGTGACATGTTGGTCACATCGGTGTCTAGGATGGCGGTGCCTCAGTCGGAGATCAGTGGCGGGGCACCAACTACGGCCGTGAGCAGAATGACTACTTTGGCCTTCACATTCCGGCCAACAGAGCTCCGGTCAGAAGTGGTACTGATCGATAATGGTAGCCGACATGGCCTCCTGTCGATCTAAGTGGCGACTTGATCGGTGGCGGCATACGAATGGCCGGAAAACAGTAAATAAAATATCGTCGGCCGAGGGAGAAAACAGGGGAAGAAGCATGGATAGAGGGGCAAAATGGTAGTTTTACGGTTTTCAGTTGCCCTCTTTCGTGACAACATGTGGCAGCCTCTCACAATATACAATTAGAATTGAAACGAAGAGACAAATAAAAGTCGAGGAATTACAATAAATAATAATTAATAGACATTCATATTTCACACGTTTGGTGTACACGTAAACATTACGCGGCATTTCCCCTTGTTTACATTACACATAGTTCATTTATAACACAATTTACATTTTTGAGTTATTAATTTGCCTGATTTTTACGTAAGTCATTTAATTTACAAAATAAAGTTTAGAAGCTCCACGTAATATTTACATAAATAATCATATTTACTCACTAGCCCCACGTAATATTTACATCAATAACCAATCAACCTCACATCACATGAACAAGCCATCCACACTAGCAAACAAGTCAGCATACTCGTAAGTCTTTCTCGATCCCTGTGTCTCTCCGTCCAGACCTGTAACACCAAACTATATAGAAAATATATATTAATAATCAAAGATTATCGGTTCAAAAATAATTACAACAAATAATTTTTCTAATTGGCAAATTAACGATTCATCGCCCTGAGAAAACCTCATTATGAAATCTAAAACTTCTTCACACCCACATCATCATACCGAAGTATGGGCAATAGGGTATAATCATAATTAAAAAAATATACATGTTATGAATTGGAGATAGTTGACAATAACATAACACTACTATGGCTAATAGAGCCTAAATTATAATCACCACCATATCTCGATACACTCAATGGGAAGTCATACCATAATCACCACAATATTGCAAAACCCAGGTATATTTAATGGGAAGCAGGCACATGCAAGATATACATAGTGCTAGTAGATAGTAGAGCTCATATACACATAAATATAAATTAATCACCAAACCGATCACCACATATGGGTAATCCCATCTATTTGCGTGTATAGAAAATTCGAAAATCATACCATATATATAAGGTTTAGGAAAGGCTAATAAATAGCGTAAAGTGACTTTTGATCTGGATCTCATGTTTTCAAAATTCACATTAAGAGATTTCAACCTTGAAGTTTTATTAATCCAGAACATTTGGTAAAATGACCTGTAGGTAATGAGATCTAATAAAACACAACTAACTACGTCTTAAGATATCAATCAAAACTGTAATAGAGCCAAACATCAGATTAAGCATAGAGGAGTCCTAACCGACTTATGAGGTAAACTCTATGTCCTAGCTCGGCGATCTGGATATTTTATAAAATACATTTCGTAATTCAATCTATGTATTAAATTTAGCCAGAGATATCGAGATGTCGAGAAAACATAAGGCAATTTAATTAAGATACGTGACATGCTAATCAGGAATAAAATCTAGGTATAATAATAAAAATAACTTAAGATTTTGAGTTAATTATTTAAGCTTAACCTTGATGATAATTTTATCATAGCGACTTTAATCTAGAGAACTTGAAAGTCCTTGAGTCACACCCAACTCGTACATGAGTTAAAGTTTATTATCATTAAAATAATATTATATCATTTAGTTAATTTAGATAATTAAGTTAATTATTAATCAATTTAAAATTTACACACCGTGATCATTTCACAACCAAATACAAGTTAAAATATTATTAATTAATTAAATAATCAACTGGAGATGCAAATAAGATCACCTGGGCATAATAAAAAATTATAAAATTCTAATCTTTTTAAAGTTTTAACAGTCATTAAGTAGAATTAATCAGCATATTTTATAAATTTGTGTAAACACAATATTTTATTATATTTCATACCAAAAAAACCATGCAACCATAAAAATTATATTTTTATCACAAAATTAATAAAAAAATTACTAGATTTATATGATATTATGATAATCTAATTATCTACATGCTTAATCATGAAGATCTCCGTGCATACAACTAGGGATAGTGTCCAAAACGAAAAGCACTGGGGAGGAAAGAGCGTACATGCACTTGGGGGCATCCAGATTAGAGTTAAGCTTGGGCAATCCCTACCCACACCCCCTCTCCCCCCTCCACCACATACACACACACACACACTTTGTTGGGTGATAATATGATGGTTTTTGGTGATTATACGATGGTTTCTACTTCTAAACATTTAAAAAGAAATGGTTTTAAACTTTGTTGGAAATAGTAATATGTTTGGTTAAAGTCATCATCTTCTTCGGAAAGAAAATGTACTTTATGCAACTGGAGAAAAAAAGTAAATACGTCAAAATTCCTCTATTCTCCCGGCCTGCAAACATTGTCTTGCTAGAATTAATTGTATCATCTGTAAATAAAGATTTTAAACGATATTTTGACGCTGCATATGGCGGAGAGTCCTTTTTTAACGGAAGAATTCTAATTTATGACCAACAACGCCTAAAGCCAGAGCTAATACGTTTCTATCTGGCCTGGCCCAAGGCCCAATTTGCAAGCAAATGGGCACCGTAGCTAAGGATCCATTTACCCACCCAAAGGTGCCTACTAACTACTATTCCGTCACATATTTTGCTAATTTGTCCATCCAAGTTAATTTAGGTTATCATTATACATATACTTCTTCTACGTTGTGTGTGCGTGAAAGAGTAACCTACCCTTTACGCGTGTGCAGCGGCACATGATGTTGGGATTTTTGTAAACCACCGAATCCCATGACTTGAATCATAGTAGGTTGAGAACACATACAACACATCAATGTAAGTTACAGTCGATGGTAGCAATTTCTTATATTGAGCTAGTTGCATTATTAGCGTGAAGGAGTCGCATGCCATCATCGTGTTTCACTTTCAGCTTTACATAATGACAACAATGTCTGCAACCTTAGTAACTTTTGGGTAAATGGAAAACAAAATCAGACAACCCACGGGTAAAACACAAAATCGCGGTAGTTATTAATAGATGAGTTACTCAATATCCTTGAAAGCCATCGTCGTAAATCTGCAAAATTACAATGTCGTTGACTGTATTCATTTTCAACCACGTTTTCTTTTCTATACTAATAATAATAATAATAATAATAATTAATTAAAGCAAAGCACGTATATCTAGGAATTGAAAACATAGCAGTTACATATCCAAATTCCGGATGATTATGATTAAAAGGAGAATGACAAAAACAAAAGCCGTAAACATGAACTGATTTATTCGTAATTACTATGAATAACAACCACAATCCAATTGATAACTACTCAAAGTTAAACTCTCACGCAATATATAAGAGAACACAATTAGCTACCGGTAACCACACAGACTTCAACTGTTTGTGATGCAAACAGAGAACTACCCACGCTTCAAATCTTAGACTAACTCTATTCTGGAAAAAATTATTCACTCATTACTACTATACTAACTAAACTACTATTTATGCCATTAATTCCTTTCCAAACCAAGTAGTATTTGGGCTCAAATTGGCGTCCTCAAGTGCCAAGGTCGGACCCTGGTGCGCATTTTTTCGGTTCATCCGAATTGAAAATAACCGGCTTGAATGATCGGAGTCGATAGGATCATGAATGGTGGCAGCAACCCAATCAGCTTTCCCTATTTCATCTTCTTCTGATCTGATTCTGATTGCTTGGCCGGCGACCAGGTCATGAGAACTATCTACCGCACTCCTCAGCACAACGTACTCGTCATTGCCCCGACCGGGATAGTAGTCCACAGTAAATACGGTGCCTACCTGCTGAGCACTTTGGAAGGCCGCGTCAACATCTCCCACCGAGACTCTGGCACCTACCTGGATGCGGCGCATTCCAAATCGCAGAACGTTTTGGACCCTCGCCAACACGATGTAATCGTTCTCCCTAAGATCATGCTGCTGCTTGAGATCTTCCCACCCATCTTTAGCAGCAAATTGGTTCAGAGAGATGCAATTAACAGCTTATGCCCCAGTCGCATCTCATTACCTTGGATGCCAACAAAGTCGACGAGGTGCGAGCGACTTTTGGTACCGCTAGGAGGTCCGAAGACCTGCGGCAGTAGTCCCCTTGCCATGAATTTTGGAACCAGGCATCCTTCTCCCTTCCTAAGGTCTGTGGAGGAAAGCCTCTTGTTACAGGTGACAACTCCCTCGTCCAAGCCGGGCAGGACTCCTTCTACCAGATTCCGTGCTGCACCATCATCAGGGCCAGGAACATATAGAGTGTATCGAATGTAGACGTCTTCACCCCGCGCCCTGAGCTCGAAGCTCACAACAACAGCAGAGATTCTCCCTGGCACCAACGGGTCTTGACCAGAAGGTGGCAGCATCCCAGGTGCAAGGGTGGCATCTCGGTGAAGGTTGGGTAGATAATAGACAGGAGACCCTGCGTCTGGGAAATGGTGAGATGCCCCCGCAACCGCTTTCCAGAAGTTTGGATCCACAACCCGGTCCTGTACCTCCCCATTGATTTTATATCTGATTAATTAGAAGCGAATCTATCTTCGAATATATAGACATTACTATATGCATGCTGCACGCGTTGCAACTTGTAAGAACTCTTTGCATGACGAGTTCGTTTTAATTTGTTTTCATATTGCATGATAATGAGTTGGTTTTGTTCGTTTTGAAAGCATGATATGGGGTTGGTTGTGGCTGCTAAGATGTGTGATCAGACAGTTCTTCGATTTGCAAATACGTTTTTTTTGGATGTTTTGTACCGTGCATTACTAGTTGTTATAAATAGATAACATACTAAAACAGAAAACCACACTATGAAGGCAACAAAATTTTAAGCAAGTTAAAAAATACCCAAAACTAATACAATTACGTTAAAAGAAAGGAGCAATAGGTAGCATTCAAGATTGCTTCAATCACATAGGCAAATACATGTTAATACAAATAAACCAGTTAGTCAATTAATGCACCATTGAGACCCCCGACTTCATCAGAGATAGCTTCTAGTTCAGCTGAAAACCGCCGGCTACCAAGAAAAACAAATATGCAAAACAAGAAATACAGCAACGAAATTAAATAACGTAAGAAGATCATAGCCATAATGGCAAAAAGCATTAGACAGATATACTTTCCTAGTCCTGGAAGATAAGCCACCAAGCTAATGCCACAGCTAATTATATTAGAGGCTTTGGCGGCTTTGCAGATGAGTTGTTAATTGGAGGCAAAGAATGAGCACCATACACTGCCCCTCAGATGTCGGATTTTATGCAAAGTTAAATGATATATGCCCAGGAAAAGCAACGCAGAGAAACGGGCTCCAAAAGTCTAATTAATCAAAGGGAATACATTATCTTTTGAGCTACTAAGCTAATATGATGTGCAGTGTCCATGCATTACTATAAACAGAATCTCCCTGCAAATTTTTCTGTTGGATCAATATTACTTTTTGGCTGATAATATAATGGTTTTCGGTTGTGGGCATTCAAAGGAAGCGTTTCCAAACTGGTGAGTACAATGAATGGTCAAAATCAAATGGTCCCTCTTTTCCTTTCAATGTATACTTGTTGAAAATCGAACGTTGGGTCCATCGTCTTCGTAATGAACTGTGCTTCATGTGAACGTCAAATCCTCTTTTCTCCTAGCCTGAAAAAATTTTCTTGCTACTTGCTAGCATATAAGGAACAACTCAATGTTTCACTAGCCTTATGAAATTGGTCCAAGTCAATTGTATCCATGTGTATAATCTGAACGATATTTTACAACTTAATTTTTTTGAACAGACGTTTTTAAAATACATTTATTTACAACCAAAAAAGCAAAAATCAGAGTCAATAATAATAGTATACAAATCGATCTGGCCCATGGCCCAATTGAAAGCATGTGGCCATGAGTTTAAAGAACACCCAGCGAAATGTAGGTTTTACGTTGTATATAATTTATTAATTTGTAAATCCAAAAGCACATATTAAACCAAGATAAATCTGCATCCCTATTGCCCTGGAGATAGCTAACTAGATTTTACAATCAGAGCAAGAAACAACATAGTGGAGAGCTATAATTTCTGCACCGATGACATCTCCTTCTGGGGCCAAAAACCAGAAAAGATCACCCCATCGGCCCATCCTCATCTTGTAATTCGCAGACATAGCTAGCTACCCATGCACCGCGTATGCAAAGAGTATAGCTTACATCCTTCGCGCACGTGCACTTGAGACCTGGGGGCGAGGTATCGTTCCTTAAAATTTGGCAATGACCAGTGAATTGTGGGCTGAGAATACACGTTACATACGTCAATACAAATTACCCCGAATGGTAACACTTTCTTACATTGCGTTGCATTATCTTGGAGGATATTATAGAGTACTAAAATATGTCATATGGCTTCACTATCTTTTACTTGATTGCAAAAATGATAGCAATGCCCGGAAAACTTGTTGGTTTATCTCACGTCATATTTAGAAGTGACAGATGATATATATAAATTAATTAAAAAATCTAATCCTTTAAGTTCGTTTTTTGATTAATAAAGGCTAGTAATACTTGATGTGTGAGGGGGAGAGTCTCTTGTGGTATAATATATAAGAGGGAGAATTATTGGTTTATCCCAAGGTGACCGATAACATGTATATTGGTTAACGAGAAAATTTTATTTAGGGTTGCTAATTGAGTCGAGTCAGCTCGTGAGCATTTAGCGTTCGGCTCGGATTAACTCGACTCGAAACTCGACATTTAAATGCTCGACTCAAACTCAAATATTACGAACCGAGCTTGAGCAAGGTCGTGTTCGACTTGACTCGACTCGGTTATAACTCGAACTCGACTCGATAAAATAATATAATAATATAATTTTTATATTATATTATGTTTTATATATATATATATACAATATAATAACAAAGAAGCAAAATAGTTGACATGGTAAGTATTCACCTTAATGACTTCAAGGTTGTGAGTTCAAACCACATTGACTTCATTTTTTTAAAGTGAGTTACTTTTGACTTTTAATCGAGCTGGGTTCGAACTGACGAACGAGCTCACAAAAATTAAGCAGTTTAAGTATATTCGAGCTCGAACATATAAAAAATATTCGAGTCAAACTCGAACATGTATGTCTAAAACTCGTTCGATCTCGAGTTGAGTTCGAACGAATTTCGAATTATTCGTGCCGAGTTCGAACACATGTTGTGTTCGAACTTACCACGCTTGTGTGAGGAAAATGGATTCGGACAGCCCGCGTGAGGAAAATGGATTCAGACAGCCCACGGGTAGAACACAAAGTTGCACTAGTTATTCATAGGAAATTAAATAAAATGCAACTAAAACGAGTAGACATTTGAAAGGAACTCACTCCAACACCCCCTGATGCCAAAATCTTTTGCGCGGGAAAGAAAGTTCATTACGTTGTGATCATGAAGCCTTCTATTTGTCAAGAAACATTAAACAGCAGATGCAAATTGCAAACCAAGTAGAATATTTGCAATTTTTTTCTGTGCGACACAAATTGGCTCCGATTCCCCTACAATAAACAAGTCCATGAACCTGCATGATTCATGGAGCCAGCTTAGGAATCATGGTCCCGACAGTGAGACACCTTTTGGGTATCAGGTAAAAGAAAGACAGTTTTGGGAATGTTCAGATACAACAAACTATTTCTCAATTTTATACTACAAATAAACAGCCCAAGTATAATTTATAGTCGGCCATGTCAGTTCATACATTACAAACATGTTCTACAATAAATATTGTTTTAAAGACTAACTCAGCCAACCAGTTAGTTAGATGTGTAGAAATAGCAGCAGTTAGAAAGGTGCAGCCTCGTTCGATGACAAGCAATTTCTATTATTGTCCTAAAGCAGTGATTTTTATGAGTAGGGCTAATTGGGTAATGATAAGTATCTTTTTAATCCAAAGCACTAATTGGGTAAGATTGATGCATTCTACAGCTAACTCGAGCCTTATTTATGTGAGGAGCATATATCTAATGTCATTATGCTTATTAGCTTCCATCGTTTCTAACAATTATTCGGCTTTAATTGACATTGTAGCAGGAGTAATGAATGGGATATAATATTTAGAATGATTTTTACATACGCCACCACAAAATTTGGTGGAGACGCGTGGACGAAGAGGAAGATAAAATGAGTCTCTATTTTTAAAAAACCACGATAAGAAAATAAGTAAACTTGACCTTTCTTATTAGGCCCTTTGGGCTCCAACCCAAGGTCCGAAATCACTGTTGGACCCTTCGGGCCCCCAAAAGACTTTAAACTACTAAAGGAAACTCGCAATAGGTGTCACAGGTCTCTCTTAATCTAAAAACTAGTTCAAGAATCAAGGTTTTCCCATTAACTTATATACAAGCCACCAATAACCTCTATACATGATGTAGGATAAACCCAACAATTCTCCCCTCACACATCATGTCACCCGAATCATCTCCCCCTCACCACATGCAAGGCCCACATGTTATAGTGAAGTTCCAGGAAACTCTAATTCGGCTGGCCCGAGGCAACACTAAGCCAACCAGGCTCTGATACCATTTGTTGGGATTAAAACAACACTCTCAATTGTGTACTATCTTTTGATTCAATTCTATTTCACTAATAATACAACTACATATATATAGGAAAAGAAAACTAGCTTCGTAAATACCAAGAGCCAACTACTAAATACTCATCGTCTTCAACAATTCTTCTCGCATTCCTCGTACCTCTTGGAATAACTCCATGTCTTTACAATTCCCCATGTAATTGTATGTCTTCTCACATCCATCGTATGATGAGGGACCCAACAATTCTCCCCTCCCGAATCATACGGAACACACTAGGGTTGGTTTCAACATCCTTCACATGAAAAAGAGATACAACCCTTCTAATCTCCCCTTCTCGACCCATGTGAAATGCACTTTATCTCCCCTGATTGGAACTAGCACATCTCCCCCACCCTCTTGGGGAAAGAATTATGACTTTGTTTTTCATCATTTAGGATCAACTTCTCTTCAAATATCTTTACTAACCCATCCACTCGGGTTTCACAAAATAGCTTATTTTCATCTTCCAACTTGACAACAACTTTCCTTCTATCATGAGTATGATCATTACCAAGAATCTTATTACTAAATTTCATTTCTACCTCAGTATGATCAACCCGTCGACGCCATGCTTGCTTAGAAGACCCCTCAAGAGTACTTCCACTCTTGACATATTGAAATATTGTCCTGTACAAGCTGCCATATTTTTTCCCTTTTGCAATGATAAGTGAACCCTTGGATAACGTCCATAATCCTCTAGCAAATTGAGAACTATGGTCAATATCATCCAACTTGCCCAAAGACAATATATTTTCCTTCAAGCTTGGAATATGTCTCACATTCTTCAAAAATAATTTGTGACCCAAACTAGTCACCATATGCACATCTCCCATGCCAACAACATGTGATGTAACACCCCAAATCCGGTCCACACTCGTGAACCGAACCGGCATGTTACCGGCCCCGGTTAGGTCGGCTAACCCGAACCTAACTCATACGGATCCAATCTCGGCGTCTTAAGATGAAGATACAACTCTCAAAGCATGGATGAATACACAAACCCTAACATGGTACTACGTGAATGACATACAAATCAGAGTGCACACCAAGACAATCCCGATAAAAATTAATGAAAACTTTGAAATATAACGGATAGAGTTTCCCCTAAAAATGCAATTAGGGGCCACCCTGTCAAATATACATATGCAAATATATATCTAACCATATATCAAATAATTTCATTCATATAAAATATAAAATCTAACATGCTGTAACTTATTTTAAAACTTGGGTCTCAACCCACTCCGCTGCGCAACTCTGATCATATTTTGCATTCTGTTATCGTGTCTTAACATTTCATTCATATCATATCATCATGCTCAAACATTTACTCATAGCATGTGTATAAAATAACATCATAACAAAACATTAAATATTTAATCACCCAATGTGTGTGTGCAGAAGACCTTATTGCTCCTCCGTCCCAGCTGGCTCATCCATCTCGTGCTTATCACCTACATATATATAAGAAAAACGTCAGTAACAAGCGTTACTGGTCCGGAAAATAAAATAACTATAACAAACTGGCTATGAGAGCAAACTCTCATCTGAAAGAAAACATCATACTCCACGTGAACACTCTGAAGGGCACTACTGAGGAGCCACTGGGCTGCAGACCCGGTAGCATCCCGAACTTACTGCTCTGCTGCTGGTACTGTGCTACTCTCAGCACTTCTTTTTCAGTACTTCTCGTGAAACTTTATCCTAAGCCCTCTCCGAACCTCCATATCTCTCCTGGCCTTGAGCACGAAGGCCGAGTACTCTCAGGCAGTCGCCTTTAGTACCCTTTGAACCACAAGTCCGGACATGCGCTGTACTAAACAGTACCCGTAAACCTCCACGTTCTCCGGGTGTGAGGAACTCAAACGCGGAGTTGTCAGGATCCCTCGGGAATGGAACAGTCCGCTGGCACTAATCCAGAGCCCGCTTTGACTGTCACGGCATCCTCTGCATGGTACGTGCAGTCGGTTTCTCCATCTCTCGTCTCACTGAAAACTCGATAAAACTATATATATAGGCCTGGGAAGGGATTCATATAATAGGCCCGAAGGCAACTTGTGGTGGATCTTGTTTTCGAAATCATCCTCGAGGGATCTCATCCTCGAGGGGTTATTAATCCGGAAAATATTCGATTAAATGGCCCGAGTTAAGTGGGATCCAATAAAACGCCACTTAACCCGTCCTGCAATAATAAAATAAACATACAATAGAAGAGCGTAAAACAAGACGAGTCCTAAACGGACCTGGTGGAAGCTCCAAGCGTGTCATCGCGCCTAGGCGGCGAGCTCCTACTCCGTACCTACACATCAAAACTAAATACTAACGCCCGCTAACTAAATGATGCATCAAACTCAATAACATCACAATCACAATGCAAGCATCCATCAACATAACAATCAGAAAATCATAAAAATTAATTAATCCTAGCTCATCCTATTCATACTAATTTTATTACGTGTCTATAACTTATGCCGTGGTCACTTATCATGCTCTGACCTGATCTACTTCATTAGATCACTGAACCTTCATTCACACTTAATCTCATCATGTAACTTATCATTTCATCCCTAATTAGTCATTAATCACATCACACACAATTATCATGCTCAACTCGATCTACCTCATTAAATCACTCCCTATTCATTCTCAATTAATTGCATCATGCAATCATCACTACACTCATACTCATATGTTTATCATGACAATTATTTAATTCTAGCATGTTATACTAACAATCATAATCAATTTTAAAGAAATCAATCGGAGGTAATTATACCTCACGTCGTCGGCAATCGGCGACGGTTAGGGTTCCGTCGCGCGCCTCGGAGCTCAAATTCGGCGCTCCTCGGCGTCCAAAGCTCGATCGGGCTCCACTGGGTGAGCCCCGCGGAAGATCCGGTGAATTCCGGCGAATTCCAGAAATTCCGATTTTTCGGCGGTTTTCCGGCAGCTACTGGCGGTTTTCCGGCGACTTCCGGTGGTTTTCCGGCAACCGTCGCCTACGGCGTCTACTAGTCGGAAAGGGGTCGTGTTGGGTACCCTCGGAACCGGCTCGGCGAGCCCGACTCATCTATGGCCTCAACATGGTCGACGGAGTTGGCGGCTCGCCGGAAAATGGTCAAAACAGTGGCCGGCCGTGGTGGTTGCTAGATCCGGCCGGCCACGGCGGCAACGGCCTCCGCTCCGGTCAGGAAGCGTCACTGGGTGGTCGACGGTGCTGAGGCGACCACCTGATCGTGGTGGCGATGCTCGCCGGCGGCGGAATCGACGACGCGACCGCAACGCGGCCGCGGCGTCGCGGCGTGATTTCCTCGCGTCGCGGCGGTCCGATGGGGGCCGGACCTGGTCGGGGCGGCAGGGCGACGCCGTGGCCGGGCTGGGCGGCGTCGATCGGCGGCCAGGCGGCGCCGGCCGTGGCGGCGGTGGCGCGCGAACAGGGGCGGCGCGGCGAGGGTTTGGGCGTGGGGGAGAAAAATTAGTTGGGTGGCAAACTCGTAAATAATACTTGACTCGTCTCCGTCTCGAGTCAAGTATCATAACTAACTCGTATTAAATCCTAAAAAAATTCATAAAAATCGGGAAAAATCCCGTAAAATCAAACAACACCAAAAAAATTATAATGGTATGCTCTAGAACTATCAACCCACCCAAACTGCCCGAACGCGTCCTAACGCGGTAAACGGCCTAATACTAATTCTACGATCCACTATATATAAAAATAAAAAAAATGACTGGCATACTCTCATATATCTGATAACTCATTCTGTTCTGCTGTGTTCATGACGTTATCATCATATACTTGGGTACGCATGACCCTCATAGCTCATACACGCGACTGGCATTGGCTCGGTACACGTGTCCTGAAACTGACTCAACTCGAAAAAATAACGGTCGACCCGACCGGTTCTAAATATAAAACCCTAACTCGAATCGTGGGTTTTACACGTGATGTATTACCATGTCCCATCTTCACCATTTCCAAATTTTCTGATTTATAGGTAGTGAAAAGCTCTCTACATGATGTTGCATGAAAGGAAACTCCAGAATCTACAATCCAACTTGAAGTATCTGTCTTACGAAAGCACTCATCATTACAAGAAGTAAAAAGTAATAAGTCATTTCCATAATTAATAGAATTGACTTCATCATTTTCTTGTTCTTGGTCCTTTTCCTTATCATGTTTTATATCCCTTGTTAATTTTTTGCAATACCTTTTTATGTGACCAACCTTGTTACAATAGAAGCACCTTATCACCTTTCTTCCATTATTTGTCTGCTTGAACCAACTCTTGCTCTCCTCAGAAACCAAGGCTCGTTCCCCTGAAAATGAAGTTGATATTGCTGACTTTCTTCTTAGCTCCTCTGACAAGAGTAATGCTGTAACAGAGTTTAAGTCAAGTTCAGAAACATGGCTCAAACTCATAATTAAATTATCCCATGAGTCTGGCATTGAACAGAGAAGTAAGGTGGCTTATTCCTCCTCATTCTTCCTCATCAACCTTTACACATGTTCCCAACAGGTCATTCACTAAGTCATTAAACATATTTAAGTATTCATGAATAGAAGTTTCATCCTTCATCTTCAAATTATACAATTGTCTCCTTAGAAAAATCTTTCACCAATATGGTCTCTGATACCACTTATTAGGCCCTTTGGGCCCCAACCCAAGCTCTGAAACCACTTATTAGGCCCTTTGGGCCCCAACCCAAGCTCCGAAACCACTGTTAGACCTTTCGGGACCTCAAAAGGGACTTTAAATTACCAAAGGAAACTCGGAATAGGTGTCACATGCCTCTCTTAATCCAAAAACTAGCTCAAGAATTAAGGTTTTCCCATTAGCCTATATATAAGTCACCAATAACTTCTATACATGATGTGGGATAAACCCAACATTTCTCATGTTCCACGCTGTCCTCAAAAAACCTTAAAACTTTCTCGCTCTAGTTTGTGTTTTTTTGAGTTATTTTTCGAAAATTTTGGGTTTTAATTGGCAAAAGCATGCGGAATAAAATCGAGATGAGAGACAAGTCTAGTTTGTTTAGAAAAAATTGGAGTTTAATTTGTTTTCTTTTATTTTTTTATAATTCCTATATTATGTTTGTTTGAGTAAAACTTACATTTTTTTAGTAGGTTAGTTGGTTTGGATGAACTTGAGATCTAGGCTTGCTTTCGTCAACGATTGTTCTCTGTGCACCGATTGTTCTTTATTTTGAATATTTGTTTGAGGTAATGCTTAGGATGATTGATACCACAGGCAGAATTGAGTTACCTCAAGGTCAAAACCTGTGTTGTCTGCTGCAACCGTTTGGTTATTCAACAAAATCTTCTAATTTTTTATTTAAATTTGCCATTTTGTTTCAACACATTTTCATGATTTGACCTCTCGAAGGTAGTCTATTATATTCTTGTAAACGTTGTATATTACTGTCATTATTTGGGGTTGATACATGATGCAAGTTGACTATGTGTGTGTTTGTATCATTTGAAGATAGCATGATTAATATTTTCGTCCAAATTTTCATCAATATTAATTCATACATCATAAAAGGTAATTTGCATGCTGTTAGTTTGTGTTTAGTACTATTGCAAATTACATGAACTTGTTCATTATAATGCTGTTAATGCTAGACTATCATTTTCGCAGATTGTGCTGGACTGATCATCCAATTTTCGATGCATAGTGTTCATTTGTGTCATGATTTTCTATCTATTATTTCTCTCTTTTTGTGTGAGTAGAAATTTATTAATCTTGTCTTATCTTTGTTAGGGAAGAGCAGCCATTGTGGACTATTATTTGTCATTTTAATTTATTGCTAGGCTTGGATTATTTATTTTGTCTCTATTTTGGTTTAGACCATGTGTATACTATGTTTACTTACGAATTTGGCTGCCAATGGCGGCTATTGTTTTTTTTTAAATGATTGCTTTTCATGGGTCTAATAGCAAGTCCCGTTTGGAAGCCCATTGGACCAAACAATGGTATCAGAGCCAGGTTGGCCTAGTGTTGCCTCGGGCCAACCCAAATTGGAGTTTTCTGGAACTTCACTATATAGTGAGACGGAGATGATTCGGGTGGGCTAGCCCGAATTAGAATCTTTTGAAATTTCACTATAACATGTGGACCTTGCATGTAGTGACGGGGAGATGATTCGATTGACATGATGTGTGAGGGAGAGAATTGTTGGGTTTATCCTACATCATGTATGGAGGTGAGTGGTGACTTGTATGTAGGTTAATGAGAAAGCCTTATTCTTTAAGTTAGCTTTTAGATTAAGGGAAGTTCATGACACTTATTGTAAGTCCCATTTGGAAGCCTATTGGACCCTTTGGACCCAACACTACAACAGTCCGGTGTATATGTAACTCATATGAAAGCAAGGTAGGTGCCATGTCTGGATATCTGGTTCTTGGTGATTGCAAGACAAATAAGAAAAACTTTTTTTTCAATCACATGCTTGACTTTAATTGGACTATTACTAAAAGAAGACTTGAAACTACTTGTGAAGTTATTTATGATTGTTTGTTTTGGTTTGGAGCAAATTGATTTTTAAGTGATCTATAAACTACTAACTGTCTGAGTATTAGATAGTTTAGTAACTTAATAATTATCCATATGTCAAAGGCATCAACAAGAACCCAATCTTTATTTTGAATGGTATCTTCATATATGTCATTTCAAATTGTTCAACTGTATTTGGTCATTGTGATTATTTGCAGATATTGTTCATTGATATGGTAATTCATATTCTACCAGCCCTTGAAATAGTTGTTTACAGTTGATCATGGTGATGCTCACTGATGTGGTGATTGTTCATTGATATGTGATTTTGATTGTGCAGGTGCATTGCAGTACATAGTTCATCACTATGTGCGGGCACATAGTAAAACTCAAAGCAAACCATAGACGATGTCGTCGAATTGTGAAATAGAGGTATCGCACCATGCAAAAATAATTTTTCTCCAGTTGATCATTATTTCATCTTGAGATATGATTTTATTGTTTAGGACTTGGGACAAGTGATTAATGTATTGTTGTGTATTTGTTTTTTGTTCTCTTATTGTGTTCTGTTGAATGGATCTTAGTGATTATTATTTTTGGAGACATACTTGTAATATATTCTTAGTGATATATGTTTTTCTCATTAACTTGTGTTAGCCTTTGGAAAATTTGGCCTAACATTTTCCTGAACATAATAATTTTGGAAAAAAAATGAACACGAAATTGATTTGTCGACCTTTATGCAAAAATAAAGAATTTTAACTTGCATGAGCGAACTAAATAATTAAAAATTATCAATCATGACGTCCTCATTGATCTTTGTCAAACCAAATTATTTCTTTGCCAAGAATGTCAGTCCAATATAACACCCTCATCTTTCTGTGCCAATCTAAAATTAGATCTTTATTGGCCAACAATGAGCTATAGTAGTCGGCGTGATCTGCATTTTTTCCCCACTGTCACAGTCACAACTTAATCCCAGTTAGTCATAGACCATGATTTTATGGTGAAAAAAGTTCTTGAAGTACAAAGGTGTTTGAAAAAGGTAAAGCTCTCGAATTGGATACTTCTATTGGGCACAAATTAGAAATGAAGAAAGATGTATAAAGAGATTATAAATGGATTAAAAAACATTGAGCCTACAAAAGAGGAAAGCTGCAGTTAATAGAAGGGAGTTGGGCAGCGTGAAGTTAACAGAGTTTGATTTCTGAAGCGAGCTCTGCTGGAACTGTGCTCAACCCCTTCGACTTCTTTTGAGGGTGGGCGGATTTAAAATATGGAAGGAGACGGGTTGAAGAGAGAAGGGGAGGGATGTGCTACATGCTAAGGACAGAGGAAGCTAACGATGACGGGTTTCCGTCTCGGCTAGGTTAGTTTGAAGCTAATATTCGCGGCCACCTGGTTTGCCACGACTTGAATACCGATTGCACGGTGACAGATGGCGTCACGGCGTATGTAAAACTCATTCCAATATTTATGGACTTCTGCAAGCTGGGGGACACAACATCCGTAAATCCAAAATTTTCAAAAGAGTTAGCATTCTCATGAATTAAAAAATCAAAAAGTTCTGAGTCTTATCAAAATGATTAGTAACTGGCCGCTTACAACTCTTTATTATTTATCAAGATTTTAATTTATTTTAATAGATTGTAACGCATTTCTATCGTAAATGGGGGACTATTTTCATTATTTCTTCAAAAAAAAATGTTTAACAACTTACTTCAGTGTTTTAACAAACGTTTACACCACTATTGAGTTTATTACTTTCGTGGTTTAGCAAACATGGAATAAAATAAAAATAAAATTGTTATGATTGGCTAAAACATGGTGGTTTTACCAGGAGTTCTAAGTCATAAAAATACATGAGTTCATAGACAACAGTTCAAGGGTAGGTATATAAATATGTATGATAAAATTATTTAATATGTAGTTAACATAGTTATCATACTTCCCAAGATCAATATAGGAATTTATATAAGATTCTATCTCAATAGTACCAGAACTTAAGCACCAAAACTATAGCATAGTGAAAGAACTTTCTAGGAGTTATTATAATGATCATGTCTCACTTGTAAAATTATGGGTTATACATAAACTTAATTACTTTAAGGACGCCACCCCCCCCCCCAATATCATTTATCATACGAGAATATGTAAAGTTAAAAACTACATAAATTCATAGAATGCATCTCTTCACTTCAACATTCGCCCATTTTATGGAATATGTAGAGTTAAAAGTTACCTCCGTTTCGTACCTATACAATGGTTATGATTTCCAATAGTAGACAATACATATAGAAATATATTAATGTTTTTGAAACCGTATTTTTTTATCAAAATTCTAACAGTTTATACTCCCCACGTGCATGCATGTAATGCAAAGAGCCT
The DNA here is from genome assembly GCA_033002965.1 of Piper betle. Classification (NCBI taxonomy): domain Eukaryota; kingdom Viridiplantae; phylum Streptophyta; class Magnoliopsida; order Piperales; family Piperaceae; genus Piper; species Piper betle. Next base: position 13,568 of record JAURVB010012527.1, on the reverse strand, counting down.
GAGCTATAGCTAGTGCAGATTGGGTTGTTCATACTCTTCCAACTCTTCAATCGGTTCCTCCACGCATCAAAACCACCATGTCGTCAATATGGACAGCCATAGCTGGAGCTAATGTCAGAATTCCGGCTAAGGATTCAGAGGTTCTATACTTGCCGAATGTGCACATAGATCAATCTACGGGAGTGATGCCGACTGATCATCCAGGATTGGACCTCCAAACACCCAGGTTGGCAACTGTGTTAGATGTCCAATTCCTCACATTATTACCGCCAGCTCTTGATCATATTTTTGCAAGGTAAAAAATTCATTTCATTGGATTGAAAATAAATTCGAAGTTTACAACGTATAATCCCTCCACAACGTAGTCTTTTGCAACAATATTAAGTCTGGAGTCTTTTCAATCTTTAATAAGGTTCATACTCCGTCCTCGGCCACAAGGAAATTTGCTGCACCCTGTAGTTGGAGCCTACCAATGGCATGGACTACAAGACGATACTGTAGTTTTTGAAAAACTTCTGAGTCATAATGATTTTCGCGGGCCATGCATCCTCCCGCGGGCTACATGCAGAGTCTTGTTCCCTAATCGTAGCATTATTATACGTTATAGCGATGGAAGTATCCTGGATCTTCATTATTTGAACTGGAGCTTGTCAAAAGGATGGAGTCAATTTCGTAAAAACTACAATTTATCGATAGGAGATACATTGGTCTTAATGAGGAGGAAGGATGAAAGTGATGTCACCATAGGTGTTAGACGGGGACACTCGCACCGGGTAAGTGGAGAGCGCATCACTCATGCCCTATATGTGGCAGATATGGATAACGATTACATAGTTGATTATTTTCCCGGTGCTGGGAATGAACCATGTGTCGTTTTAGAGTCTATGTTATAACATACTTACACCTCAAAACAAGGGGCAGTGTTAGGCGAATATATATTTAGGGTTTTTTTACCCAACGTTATGTAGCTGTCTGTTTATCGAAGGAAGTTTGTTATACAATCTATATTGATGTTGAATTAAATAAATAATGGTTATTTTGCCAACCAAAATGAAATTAAATCAGACAGACACCCATTGAGTCCATTTAGCCATTCACCTGCTACGTTAGAAGGTTGCAAGAGCAGTAGTTACAAGGTTGGACCCGTAAGTTGCGTCGGAAAATTAAGGTAGGACCTAAGTTAATTGACTATCCTTTCCTCCATAATGAAAAGCAAACACACGTACAAAAAGGAAGGTCTTTCTACTGTAATTTTAGAAAAAAATTTGCTTGTAATTTGCAGTTGTGGTAGGCTGTTCTAGCCCTTCGTTTTTTCTTTTTACAAATCATGTTTTAAAATTTTTATTATATAATTCCTCCTATCACAATTCATCATGTTGCAGCTGGAAAATTTTGTATTGGCATAGCTTTTATTGTCAACATGAAACTGATATCCTATGTATGAAACTGAAATTTTAGTTTGAGATTTATGAGTCTCAATTTAGAGTCTTGGAGGTGAGATAGATGGCAATTGAGAGGGTTTGCAAGCCTTTGAGATGATTAACTTACGAGATAATTAAAAAGAACTAATTGGAATAATTTTTCGTTCTAAATAATGGTCCTCATTAAAGGATTACTTAAATCTCATGAGCCATGTTAAACTCAAATCGAGACCTACAGTAAGAATGTTATTAAAATGGAATTGTCTATGACCAGCTGAGCCCATTGTATGCAATAGGCACAAACCAGATGTAACTATTACAATGAAATTCACACAAAATAAGTAAGATTCATTATACTTATTTAAACTTTTAACATATTACCCTGAGTATATCATCCTATGTCTGGCTATGAAAATAAATGATATTCTGCTACAAAAGCATTATTCCACTGGCTAGCTAGGCATCAATAGCGAGGGAGAGAATTCGCTAAGTAAAACTTCCCCATCGTAAAATGAACCAGACTGATTATTTTCGATGGAATAAACAACCATGTCGTGACCTGCTATTGTGCGGCAAGCTGGTATAAAGTAAAAATCGGGAGTAAAGTATATGCAATTTGGACGGCTACCACGGGGAGTAGGAAAGAGGCAGGTGAATTCATCGGTACCGAGGAACAAGCAACAATCACCAATCTCATTTATTTGGCACCACTCTCCTTTCTGTATCAGTTTGAACACCGCAATCTTGCGAGTTTGGTAGTTGTTCCTCTTTCCCTTCTTCCACCCAACAACTAACTCCCCAGCTATTTGGACCAAATAAAAATTGAACATCCAATCATATTCGTTCCTCACATATGTTGGTGTTAAGACACGTTGTTTGTATGTATCGCGGAGTTCAGTGGAGATCAATTTCCATCTATGCTGATCAGGATCGTCATACAAATCTGACATATTGAGGTCAGCATGGAAGGGTAATGGCAAAAAGCTTACCTTCGTAAAATAACGAGTCCTCTCTACACTAGTGCCGACCTGTCCATAATCTTGTGGATGGAGATGTGGAAGTCGAGTCCATGTAGGGTCGCCAGGTCTAGCAAAAACAGGCTGAAGGTCAGTCTCTGTTGCAAGGACAGCCACCACTCCGCATTCAAATGCATTCGGACTACATATAAATATGGCCTTCGTAATGAATATGCTCAAGTATTTCTTTTTTGGTATGCTTTCTGTAGAAGCGTGACAGTGGTGATATCTTTGGAATCTTCGGGCCCCTAACCAAACTTTGATATATTGTTGAGTTCATTTGGGCTCTATAAAAGAGACTTGTAATAGATGTTACGAGCTTCTCTTAATCTAAAAGTTAGTATAAAGAATAAGATTTTCTATTAACATTATATAACTTCATTAAGATCATCTACGATTAACGTGAGATAAATTTAACAATATCATCGTTACCATGGTGACTAAATGTGAACTCGGGAGGGGAAGTTAAGTTGTGCCTGTGGAGAGGATTAAGAAGGTTAATGGTCATCTCTCCCATTTTGACAATCCACCTTTGCTTGACCCACAACACGGCCTCCCCTTTGCCTCACGGTCTGTCCATTACAATTTGTGGAGTCTGCAACATCCACCGACGAAAAGGCGTCTCTCCAATATTCACATTCGTCGTGTAAGGCAAGCCAATCTTTCTCTTGGCGGATGGACCTCCATGACTTGCAAACTGTGGCCATTCGTCCAACATCAACTAGGCTCAACTTCTTCCAGTAAGTAAGATAGACCACCCTCCCTTAGTGTCCATAATTACTTAATTAGTTTTGCCTAATTGGCCCTACATTGAAAACAATGAACAATCAATCTACAACACTCATGGATTAGCATCCATCCCATAAGAATCCAAAGATAAAAAATTGCAACATGGAAATGTGGTATTACAACGTGAATTGGAACGAAATTGAGTATTCATAACACACCACATGATGCTGATCAAGCAAATAATTGAAAAGGTGTGTTTGACTTTCATGCCTATGTGCAATGATAATTAAAATTCCGACTCTTTTTATCAATGATCAAAAGCAACCAAATTAAAAATTATGATTGATAGATTACTTTCGTACTGTCTTAATGCTTTACAATGACATCAAATTATTTTGCACATACTAAAAGCAGAAAACAAAAGGAAGAACATTTATTTTTTGAAAATAAATAATTACCGTGGAGGAAATTAATATAGATATAACATATCTAACAGAAATTTTATAAATACGAAGAAACAATGGGGAGATGTAACAAGGAACACCTGTGGCTATATGAAGGGGTTGATCACCATTCAGATGGGGAGGAATTTGGAAAAGATGACGAGGGAGTTGGGGATCGGCAACAATTCATTCAAATTTTTAAAGATCATCTTCTCAAAGATAGAAAATCTTTACTTGTATCGTTATTTATTCACCGACAGATAAAGCTGGCCTTGTGTCGATGCTGTCGGGTCTGGCGGTACAGATCATGGGACTCGGCCGAACCGCCACAACTACAATGAACAGCCGTACTTGGTTTACCGCCATTTTGGTCTTTTGAAGGAGCTTGGGGTCGTCGGAGACGACATGGTTTGTTTTTGTTGAATCTATAACATGGTATTTGATGGTGAAACGCACCCATCGATGAACAAATTTCAAATTTGTATCCCATTAAGTTCAAATTCTTTTGTCTGCTCTCTGCTTCAAGGAAGCTTTCTATTTGTTTCTCAATTGCTGTTGTTTGCTACTTGTTTCTGAAATTCAAGTAAGCTGTTCTTTTCTTTTCCTTTTTTTGCATTTACTCGTTCTTGAGCAGTGATGTTTGCTAGTTAGCCTCCTGAACGTGGATGCCAGAATTTTGCAATTTTCTACAACTGTAGATTCAGTCCATGGTTGCAGTTTTAAGTAAATGTTTTTGTTTAGAGTCTTGATGAAGGACTAAATGGTGTGGGAAGAATTTAATATTTCTAGTAAGAGAGGTCTAGATTAGGACATTCTTGCAATTAGAGATCGTTTCTTTCTCGGTTAAATTGAGTTACATCTTGTATGAGTTAAGCTTGACTCTGTATATATTTTGCTTCCCATCTCCAAATGTCGTGTGTGTTTCAATGGCAAATAGTGGTAGCGGATTTTGATCTCACGGGGGCAATTACTATGCTGTTGAACAACTACCATTCCCAAAGCTTTTATTTTATTAGTGGGCGCTCAATTTTCGAATTAGGGTCTGGAGCTTTTTTAAATGATTAGGGTCAGGATTTAAGATGTAAATCGGGATGACTACCAATAAGTCTCCTTTCTTGGCATTATTTGTTTCTGATGACAATTGTCCCGCTTAATTCCCTGCATTGCATAATGAAGCTTTAAATGACTTGAAGGTGCTTTCCTAGACCAAGTATCTGCTTTGGATTTATGTGCTTCATGCTTTTTAGGTATCACCGGCATATTTTGCAGCAAGTTCTGTTCCAAGTTGCTCTAACTGATCACACTAATTAAGTTGGCAAGGCTAGTATCAATTGTCTTCTTTTACTTGTTTTATTTACTATTATAATTGATATTCTTCCTGAAACAAGGCTTGATTAAGTAACTTCAGACTCCACTTGACTGACTCTTGATGTTGTCTATGTATATACATCGTTCTTATTGCAATTTCTGTGGGATTTGGGATTTTGTTTTTTGAATGATTTCTTATATAAATGTGTCATCCAATTTCAGTTATTGAAAGCAAATAGTGAGCTTTGTGCATCTTCCAAGACATTGCCTAGCTCCTGTAAGTTAAGGTTAAGAAAGTTTTATTATCATTATCAATAATATGATTAATTCGATTCGGCGAAATTTCTCTGTTAAATGTTCTTCAGGTGATGATAGAAAACTCGATTCAAAAGTCTGTTGCTTTAGAGCATTGAGTACCAGTTGCAAGTACAATGCTCGAAGATGAATAACTATCACATACATTGAGTCTAAGATTAAACACCACTTAATTGTCGACAACAAACAGTACTATTGCGTTTAGAATTGTTTTCTGCAAAAATGGAAGGGGAAAATGGAGAACACTAATTTGCATATACACCCTGAAGGCTTTGATCTATTTTTGGAGCTAGCATTTACATCCAAAAGTACTTGTTTTGTTTTTCTATAGCGTTGTGTGTGGTTTTCTTAGCATTTTAGTAAATCATCTTACTCCTTCATAGCTGTGCAAGCTTTCAACAATATACCAATTGCCCGTTGTTTGAGAGAGTGGAAAAGCTTCTCAAGTTCGAAGGGTTAATGTAAATTCAAGCTAGCCTATCTGTCTCGTGCGAAAATGTCACCGGTCCTATATTTAGTTGTTAGTTTTAAATAACAATATATAGCCAAAGTAAAATTTTATGTATGCCAATATGCACCATGGATTCATTGGCAAAAAATGAAGCTGTATAGCGTGGAATGGTGGTATGAGATTTCCCGTCCCAGAAAAAATATATCAAACGTCGAAGTATTTATACTAGAAAAACTCTTTCCACAAACTTGCCATGTCGTTGCGCATTGTTTTCTATGCCAACTGAGAGAGTAAAGAGGCCAAATGACTTTTGATTGTGGCATAACATTGTTTCTTTTGGGAACCGGTAATGCTTATTATCGTGTTACATGTCAAAAGGGTGGAGTGACGTTCGTTCTACAAAAGAAATGGTGGTAGGAGACACTTGTCTTGATAAAAGGGAGGGTGAACAGGTGGTTACCATCGGTATTAAGTGGCGAGAATTAATTATTTTATTTATGGAGGGAATGGCTCATACATTATTTACAGGCCAAATGAATAGATGAATATAATAGTTCTAGTTTAAATAATATCAATTGCTTGTTTTAAGAGAATATATGTTCTTTTGAATCTGTGTGTTTATCAATTCTTATATAATTTTATTTTACTATTAGAGATGTTGGAATAGATTTAACAATTGCTATTTTTTTATTTTGCACCCATTAAGTCTCAGTTATCCCCACGCACCCACTAATGGTGAAGAGGACAATGACGTCGGAGAAGTTGTCGCTGGAAGGGCAGTGGAAACGAGTCAAGGTGGGTTCTGTCGGCGGTTGGCGGTCAGGCCAAAGATAGAACCAGCTCTTGAAAACCCTTTCGATGGAAGCGCCCTTGAACTTCAAACGGGAGCTTGTCAAAAGGGTGAAGTGAAATTCGTTCTAGTAAAGAAATTGTTGTAGGAGACACACTCATTTTAATAAAAGGGAGTGTGAACAGGTGGTTACAATAGGTATGAGACATGGACACTTTCACCAAATAAGCGGAGAGAGCATCACTAATGTCATGTGTTTCGAAGCTATCCATAATGATTACATAATTGATTATTTTACCCATGCTAGTAATGACCCAGACATCATTTTACAGGGGCGTACTATTTTAGACTTCTAGTTTGAATAATACCGATTGCTTGTTTTAGGAGAATATATATTCTTTTCTCAAAAGTTATGTACATGTGTGTTTATCAGAGGATGATTCTTATACTATCTTGTATTACTATTAGACATGTTGGAATAAATATATATATATATCAGACATGTTGGTGTTTACTGTGGCGATTGGCCTGTTTGATTCCCTAAATTGTTTCATGAAAGCTGACTTTAAAATGCTCTTTCAGGCCAAGTTTATACTTATTCTTTTAGGCCAAGTTTCTGGTTTTAATGCTATGTACTTAAAAGAATTTACAAGTTGTGTGGTCTTTTAGGTATCACTGGCATATTTTGCAGCAGGTTCTGTTCTACAGTTGTTCTAACTGATCACAACGATGAAATTTTGAAGGCTAGTATCAATGATTTTCTTATACTTGTTTCATTTACTATTTGAGATTGATATTCTCCCTGAAACAAGGCTTGATTGAGTAACGTTAGACTCGGGACTAACTCCTGACATTGTCAATGTGTATAAAATGTTGTTTCTCATTCTCTTGCATATTCTCTGAGATTTTGTTTTTTAAATGATTATTTAAAAAATCATTGTCAACCAATTTCAGTTATTAAAAGCAAATATTGAGCTCCACACATCTTCCAAGTCATTGCCTAGCTCCAGTAAGTGAGGTTGAGAAAGCTTTAATTATCATTTTCAATAATACAATTATTTTTATTTGTTGAGCTCATTCTTATCAAATGCTCTTCGAATGGTGATAATAGGATGCTATGAAGCACTGAGTGCCAGTTACAAGTTCGATGCTGTGAAAATGAATAACTATCACTATATTTGCGTGCAGAATTGTTTGCTGAGAAACTGGAATGGGGAAATGAAGAGTACATTGATCATATTCAGCGTACATATCCTGAGGGTTTCGATCTGGTACTCGAAGCTGACATTTATATCCAACAATGTGTTTGTTTGATCTTACCATTTCAGTCAATAATGTTACTCCTTAACAACGTGCAAGCTTTCAACAATCTAGCATTTGCCCATTGTTTGACACAGTAGAGAAGCTTCTTACATTTGAAGGAAGACAATGCAAATTCATGCTAGCCTATGTATCTCGTGCTAAAATGTCAGTGGGTCTATATGTAGTTATAGGTTGTTAATAGCAATATATCAGCCAAAGTAAAATTTTATGTTTGTTGTTGCAGCATGGATTCATTGGTGAAAAATGAAGCTGTCAAGCGGGGAATGATGGTAAATGAGATTCCGGGAACTGAGACAGAAATATCAAATCTTGACGGATTAATACTAGAAATAACTCTTTCCTCGAACCAACAAAGCATTGTGCATTAACTTCTATTCAAACTGACTGAAAAGTGACCAAATACCTTTTACTTGAGGCCAATCGGGATTTTTGGAACCGGCAATGCTTATTGTCATGTTGGATTGCAAGTTCCATATTTTCATGGAACTACTTTTGTTCTGTTTTTAACCCAATCATGTTTTAGTCAGGTTGTTAAGTCACTGCCAATCAAGTATGATGGGAGCTAAAAGAAACTTCGTTAAATGCTAGCAACTGAAAAACCTTTTGAAGAGCAAATCTCAGTTTTGATTTCGATATTCAAAGTACAGGTAAGCTGTACGCTCTGTAACAGTGGATTGCATATGTAATGAAGGCCTGCTTCAGGACTCAAGTACATCATATAACATATTGTATTTATTTACTGGCTTGCAATCTAGGCTTATATATTCGAAGTGACATCAGGGCAAAACTTCTTTGGGCCAGAGCTTCTTCCACGTGGAGATATCCGCTTCATTGTGCAATTTTCGGATTCCTCCGTAGAACCCACCTCGTCGAACCCTGAACCCTTTACGGTTCTTCTTAGGTATGGTTGCTTTCCTCCACCTTGATTGAAGGCTATACTGTTTGAACTCAATGGCCACCCCTATCTGAAAGTCAGATGAAAAAAAAAACACTGGCTAAACAACTAAAAAACCTTTGTGGGTTATTCTCTCCCGACAAAGCACAACATACAGCAGCAATGTCCGAACGGTAGAAACTCAAACTCAGTAATTCATAATATCAGAACACAATAGTTAGTTATTGTTGAACTTATTTTACCACTTGAGGAACAGAAGCACTGTTTTTTGTTTCCTCGGCAAGATTCTAGGTGAGCCACAATACCATACCACCAACCTGTGTTGCATTTTATGCGTTGAATTAGCAACTCTTTTTGAGCTTGTCCCCGCGCAAAGGACGAGATGAAGCATGTCTGCTATGATCCAATATGTTCTATTAATGCAGGACATTCGTATATATAGGTAACATTGTGAAACAACAAACCGTAGGGAATGCTTTTGCTAATCCTCCATTGAACCTCTACGTGATCTCCAGGCTGTAAATCATTTTGACAGTTGGAGATGTGAGTTTTGTGGGGCAAATTATCAGTTTGTGGAACTCGTATTCTGTCCCATGTAATCCCCTCTTCTGGTTCATCGTAGGATGTATACCTGTAAAATAGGGAAATTACATAATATCTCAACCATCCCACACCATATTAAATTTCAAGTCCAACTTAAAAATGAGAAGTGGTATGTATTTAAATACCTTGCACGAAAGGAATTTGTCAAAGGATCGTAGCTGATAGTTGCATCAAAAGTAGGATAAATCATACCGCTGCTCTTGGATAAATGAGATTGGCGTTATACAGTTAACAAGAAACTCAATATAGTACATGAGATACGATTTCAGAACATATTTGCTACCATACATTACTGCTGCAAACTTGGGCTGAAAACCAGAATTTGCCGCGCTCAAGTAAGATGAACCAATTCTTGATCGAAGCAAAAGATTGTGCAGCTGTTGTCCTGTTTCTCTTGGTGGTCTCTGATTTAAGGGATCGCAAATATAAGGTACAAAGCTAAGCTAACATATGACCTTAATTTCTAGCATCCAACTTACTGGGATAGCTGCTTGGTTTGGTATATTTCAGCCAGTCTCTATGAGCTGCCTCGCCGATGACCTTTCCCCATTTTCTCTTCATATGCTTTTCCCACAAGTAATCACTGCAACATCTCTCTCATCGGCTTGCAAACGCAGGACATCATGCACAAATCAGCTGGGGCAAGCCTCTCCAAGATGATCTCTATTGCCAGTTCTGGCAATTCCAATATGGAAATTCTAAACTCCGACCTCATCACTTTATTCTGAGCCATCTTATAAGAAGATCTCACTACACCCGCGACAGCCGGCCCTGGAACATCGAGGTTAAATAACTTCGAAGTGATGCAAACCATGAAAATGAAGAAACCAATTCTTCGCAGCATGTTCTCAATAATAGCACTGATTGTCCTGTTTAAGGTTGGCGTATAGACCGAGGCATTGACCTCATGTAAATTCTTTTAACCAGAGGCTGCTGCCAAATACGGGATTTTTATTTTGTGTATTATGTAATGAGAAGGCTTACTATCCTCTAGTATGGATATTCCTACGTCCTCCAAGAATGAATCTAGCCGACCCACGTAGATCACGTACTTATTATTTTTTTCAAGTTTGGACAAAGTTACCCATCATCCCCCAGTCCTCGAAATAAACAATTTTTTTGTTTATTTTTAATTTTAGTAGATACAAAAATATCCACACTAGCTGTGCTCAATTTTTTTCGGCCGTTGGATTGAATCCAACGGCTGAAAATTCCCCCCTCACCCTTCCAAAAAAAAAAACTTTTTGCCGCCTTTTCCCCGCCGCCGCCGCGCCGCTCCGACTAGTGGGCAGACCCCGCCTCGCCACCGTCGTCAAGTCCGGCGTCCTCCACATCCCCTCCGGCTGCGCCCTCCACGTCCCCTCCCGCCGCGACCTCCACGTCCCGGCCGCCCCCCCCATGCCGCGCCACTCGTCCTGCCCACCTTGGGTCACCCGGGAAGGGATCAAGAAGGGAGGGCCGTCGTTGGCCGGTAGTGGGCGGGCGGCGGGCGGCCGGCGATCGGCTGAGTTGGGAAAAACAGGGTGCCGGCGAACAGGGGAGGGAAGAGGAAAAGGCAGGGGTAGTTTCGTAATAAAAATTTGACTCGTTCCCGACTCGAGTCAATATTACGAAATATATCTTAAAAAATATTAAAAAAATACCATAAAATATAATAATCCATTATAATTCAATTATTTTATTTTATGATATTTTTCTGTATTTTTATATTTTTTAGATTTATTTCGTAATATTAACACAAGTTAGGACCGAGTCAAGTTTTTATTACCAAACTACCCCTCTCAAAAAATATGAAAAAAATAGAATTAAAAACCATAAAATAAAATAATCTATTAGAATTAGATTATTTTATTTTAGGGTATTTTCCTATATTTTTTAAATTTTTTAGGATTTATTTCGTAATATTAACTCAAATCGGGACCGAGTCAACATTTTATTTTAAAATATGAACAAAATAGGGTAACATACTATAAAATAAAATAATCCATTATAATTCGATTATTTTATTTTATAATATTTTCCTGTATTCTTTTTAATATTTTCGGTATTTATTTTGTAATATTGACTCGAGTCGGGACCGAGTCAAATTTTTATTATAAAAAATTAACCCCGCTACAAATTCAAGTCCCAACTGAGTCAAATTTTTATTATAAAAAATTAACCCCGCTACAAATTCAAGTCCCAACTCGAGTCCGGACCGAGTTGGGACTTGAATTTGTAGCGAGATAAATTTTTTATAATAAAAATTTGACTCGGTTCCGACTCGAGTCAATATTACAAAATAAATACCGAAAATATAAAAAAATACAGGAAAATATTATAAAATAAAATAATCGAATTATAATGGATTATTTTATTTTATAGTATGTTACCCTATTTTGTTCATATTTTAAAATAAAATGTTGACTTTGTCCCGACTGGAGTTAATATTACGAAATAAATCCTAAAAATTTTAAAAAATATAGGAAAATACCATAAAATAAAATAATCTAATTCTAATAGATTATTTTATTTTATGGTTTTTAATTCTATTTTTTCATATTTTTTGAGAGGGGTAGTTTGGTAATAAAAACTTGACTCGGTCCTAACTTGTGTTAATATTACGAAATAAATCCCAAAAAATATTAAAAAATACAGAAAAATATCATAAAATAAAATAATTGAATTATAATGGATTATTATATTTTATGATATTTTTTAATATTTTTTAAGATATATTTCGTAATATTGACTCGTGTCGGGAACGAGTCAAATTTTTATTACGAAACTACCCCTGCCTTTTCCTCTTCCCTCCCCTGTTTCGCCGGCACCCTGTTTTTCCCAACTCAGCCGATGGCCGGCCGCCCGCCGCCCGCCCATGCCGGCCAACGACGCCCCTCCCTTCTTGATTCCTTCCCGGGTGACCCAAGGTGGGCAGGACGAGTGGCGCGGCATGGGGGGGCGGCTGGGACGTGGAGGGCGGGGCGGCCGGGACGTGGAGGTCGCGGCGGGAGGGGACGTGGAGGGCGCGGCCGGAGGTGACGTGGAGGACGCCGGACTTGATGACGGTGGCGAGGCGGGGTCTGCCCACTAGTCGGAGCGGCGCGGCGCGGCGACGGGCGGCGCGGCGATGGCTGGGCGGAGCGGCGCGGCGGCTGCCGGGGAAAGGCGGCAAAAAATTTTTTTTTTGGAAGGGTGAGGGGGAATTTCCAGCCGTTGGATTCAATCCAACGGCTGGAAAGATGCAGCACAGCCAAGATGGCTGTGCTGCATCACAGCCTCCTCATCCTCATATATATATATATATATATATATAGTCTTGAATGAGTAAGATTGAGCAAAGAAAAACTTTGTTCGTTTTCCCATATTTTTGTTCTTAGATAACGTATAAATACCTTTTATCTAGAGCATCCAATAGCTTATGGAAATTGAGCGAGCCAGCTCGTGAGCATTTAGCGTTCGGCTCGGCTTGACTCGACTCGAAACTCGATATTTAAATGCTCGACTCGAACTCGACTCGAACTCGAATTTTACGAGCCGAGCTTGAGCAAGGTCGTGTTCGACTCGACTCGACTCGGTTGTAACTCGAACTCGACTCAAACTCGACTCGTAGTTCGACTCGAACTCGACTCGATAAAATAATATAATAATATAGTCTTTATATTATATATATATATATATAGAGAAATAATATGGTGTGCTGCCCACTGTTGGCAGCGCACCATCGCTGCATTGATGAGGGCCGTTGGATCATCAATGGAGCCACCCATCTTGTTTTGGACCCGCCCGCCGGCCCGCCCGACCCGACCGACCCGCCCGACCCGCCCCTCCCGCCGTGCGACCGCCTCGCCCCACCGCGCACCGACGGCCGCCGCGCCGCCCTCCCCGCCCCCAGCCGAGGGCCCCGGCCACCACCCTCCTCCCCCGCCGGGCCAGCGCCCGTCGCCGCCGCCCTCGCCCCGAGCCGGAACCGTGCACCGCGCCGCGCCCCTCCGCCACGGCCGCGATTCCGCCGCCCCTCTCCCCCCTCGCCCCCAGCGGGCGCCCGACCCCGCTAGCCGGGGTCGGGCGCGCCGCGGGCGGGGAGAGGGGCGGCGAAATCGGGCCGTGGCGGAGGGAGCGAGCGGGGGTCGAGCGCCCGCTGGAGACGAGTGTAACACCCCAAATCCGGTCCACACTCGTGAACCGAACCGGCATGTTACAGGCCCCGGTTAGGTCGGCTAACCCGAACCTAACTCGTGCGGATCCAATCTCGGCGTCTTAAGATGAAGATCCAACTTGCTATATGTATGTAT
>JAURVB010012526.1:20000-22448 GCA_033002965.1 Piper betle | reverse complement strand
ATAACCGAATACTTTTTTCTGTAAAGACTATATATTTGATTCCATCCATAAATCCATTTTATTCCCTATAAGTTCCAGTATCGATAAGAATTCTAGTTCTTACTCTTCATATGTTATGGTATGAATATACCATACCAATTCGTTATGTATGGATGATGAGATTCCATTGATACAGAGCCAATTCCACTAGACTTGTTGAACGTTCCCATTGGCGTGCATCCAGCAGGAATTGAACCTACGAATTTGCCAATTATGAGTTGGGCGCTTTAACCATTCAGCCATGGATGCTTAACAGGGATCATCGTAAATAACCAAATTCCAATTGAAATGAAATCTTTAGGAGGAATCAATGAAAGGACATCAATTCCAATCCTGGATCTTCGAATTGAGAGAGATATTGAGAGAGGTCAAGAATTCTCACTATTTCTTAGATTCATGGACGCAATTCGATTCAGTGGGATCTTTCACTCACATTTTTTTCCACCAAGAACGTTTTATGAAACTCTTTGACCCCCGAATTTGGAGTATCCTACTTTCACGCGATTCACAGGGTTCAACAAGCAATCGATATTTTACGGTCAAAGGTGTAGTACTGCTTGTAGTAGCGGTCCTTATATATCGTATTAACAATCGAAATATAGTCGAAAGAAAAAATCTCTATTTGAGGGGCTTCTTCCTATACCTATTCTTCCTATACCTATGAATTCGATTGGACCCAGAAATGATACATTGGAAGAATCTTTTGGTCTTCCAATATCAATAGGTTGATTGTTTCGCTCCTGTATCTTCCAAAAGGGAAAAAGATCTCTGAGAGTTGTTTCATGGATTCGAAAGAGAGTGCTTGGGTTCTCCCAATAACTAAAAAAGTGTATCATGCCTGAATCTAACTGGGGTTCTCGGTGGTGGAGGAACCGGATCGGAAAAAGAGGGATTCTAGTTGTAAGATATCTAATGAAACCATAGCTGGAATTGAGATCTCATTCAAAGAGAAAGATATCCAATATCTGAAGTTTCTTTTTGTATCCTATACGGATGATCCGATCCGCAAGGACCATGATTGGGAATTCTTTGATCGTCTTTCTCCGAGGAAGAAGCGAAACATAATCAACTTGAATTCGGGACAGCTATTCGAAATCTTAGTGAAACACTTGATTTGTTATCTCATGTCTGCTTTTCGTGAAAAAAGACCAATTGAAATGGGGGGTTCTTCAAACAACAAGGAGGAGCTGGGGCAACTATTCAATCAAAGGATATTGAGCATGTTTCCCATCTCTTCTCGAGAAAGAAGTGGGGTATTTTTTTGCAAAATTGTGCTCAATTTTATATGTGGCAATTCTACCAAGATCTCTTCGTTAGTTGGGGAAAGAATCAGCACGAGTCGGATTTTTGAGGAACGTATCAAGGGATAATTGGATTTGGTTAGACAATGTGTGGTTGGTAAACAAGGATCGGTTTTTTAGCAAGGTACGCAATGTATCGTCAAATATTCAATATGATTCCACAAGATCTATTTTCGTTCAAGTAACGGATTCTAGCCAATTGAAAGGATCTTCTGATCAATCCGGAGATCATTTCGATTCCATTAGGAATGAGAATTCGGAATATCACACATTGATCAAAGAGATTCAGCAACTAAAAGAAAGATCGATTCTTTGGGATCCTTCCTTTCTTCAAACGGAACGAACAGAGATAGAATCAGATCGATTCCCGAAATGCCTTTCTGGATATTCCTCAATATCCCGGCTATTCACGGAACGTGAGAAGCAGATGAATAATCATCTGCTTCCGGAAGAAATCGAAGAATTTCTTGGGAATCCTACAAGATCAATTCGTTCTTTTTTCTCTGACAGATGGTCAGAACTTCGTCTGGGCTCGAATCCTACTGAGAGGTCCACTAGAGATCAGAAATTGTTGAAGAAACAACAAGATGTTTCTTTTGTCCCTTCCAGGCGATCGGAAAATAAAGAAATGGTTGCTATATTCAAGATAATTACGTATTTACAAAATACCGTCTCAATTCATCCTATTTCATCAGATCCGGGATGTGGTATGGTTCCGAAGGATGAACCAGATATAGACAGTTCCAATAAGATTTCATTCTTGAATAAAAATCCATTTTTGGATTTATTTCATCTATTCCATGACCGGAACAAAGGGGGATACACGTTACACCACGATTTTGAATCAGAAGAGAGATTTCGAGAAATGGCAGATCTATTCACTCTATCAATAACCGAGGCGGATCTGGTATATCATAAGGGATTTACCTTTTCTATTGATTCCTACGGATTGGATCAAAAAAATTCTTGAATGAGGTATTCAACTCCAGGGATGAATCGAAAAAGAAATCTTTATGGTTTCTACCTCCTATTTTTGATGAAGAGAATGAATCTTTTTACGGAAGGATCAGAAAAAATCGGCCCGGATCTCCTGCGGCAATGATTTGGA
>JAURVB010012526.1:0-15000 GCA_033002965.1 Piper betle | reverse complement strand
GAATTCTTGAACGGCGAACAACCAGAAGAGCCTATTTATTACTCACTACATCAAACAATTTCCATTAATGAAACATGTAAATCCATTGGAAAATCAAAAAAGACGCATGTCCGATGAAAAGGTTGTTGCTGTCTGCTCCAATAACGAATCATTGGTTGAACTGAATAACTAAATAAAATAGATAGGCCTTTCTCTTCGTCTCAGGTCGATGGATCTTCTCAATTGGAAGATCTTCTATATGGAGAATACACATTCCAGTTGTCCGAGCCTAATTCGAATTGTTCCGAAGCAAAGATATTCACGGGGGCCGGTTCGTCCTATTCAGATATTCACGACCGAGAGGTACTGGATTCTGTTTCGGATAGGCCCTGAAAGGAGAGGGAAGGCTCGAATGCCAACAGACGTCTATTATCTAATTCACCCGACCCGATAGTACCCATTTTGGGTACGTCCAGTGCCAAAGTCGCTGAATGGGGAAGTCGCCAATGCCTAAAACGGACTATGTAATGTACTTTATCTGCTGGGCGACGGGCGGGCATTTTACCAGAGGTTTCTATTGTATCAATCTACCTGTTGAAGCATATACTCGCGGGGTGGGTGCAGGGCGGACGATTTCAAAGCGGACTCCTCATTCATTAGATAGAGAAGATCGCCAAGATTTCGTGATCCGCTGTCGAACCTATTCCAACAGCCCAGACTCGGATCTGGGGATCGCCGGAAGACTTCGTATCAACAGAGGCTCGGTATATCAATATCGATTAGATCCGAGATCTGTTATTGAATTGCTCATTCAATGAGCATTTTCAATATTATGCCTTGAAGAGGACTCGAACCTCCACGCTCTTTAGCACGAGATTTTGAGTCTCGCGTGTCTACCATTTCACCATCAAGGCATTTTGAAAGTGCATCGTATTCCATCAATATGATATCTATCTAGTGTGATATATGGAATATATGGCAAAGGTGAAGTGTTGGGGTATTTCTATCGATCGGCCGTGCCATATATATAGGCCCGATCGGACAGCAAATTGCTTCGATTTGAATTATCCGGAGGATACTTTATATATATATCAAAAAGATATACAATCAAACCTATTTCTCGATTCAATCGAGTTCATATGGTACCCAAATAACGATAGAATAGATATGTAAAAAGCAGGTCAGGTCCGATTACTCCTATTCCTAATCCTAAATGGAATGTGACGACGTAGGGATCCATATGGAAACATAGTATCTATTTCTATACGCTCTTCTAATGACTCCTTCTCATAATGAGAATGGACATAACCCTATTCCGGCCTGGTCCGGTATGGAATGAACTTATAATCGGATGATCGAGTCGATTCCATGATTATAAGTTCATTCCATACCGGACCATTCCCATTTTGGGCGGAATAGATCGACTAATTCTTTTATTCCAGTTAGTAAGAGGGATCTTGAACTAAGAAATAGACCCTAGAAGCTAAAAGAGGGTATCCTGAGCAATTGCAATAATGGGGTTCATTGATATTCCTGGTATAGTAGATGCTATCACACATAGAATCATACTCAATTCGATGGAATTGTTTGATCTTAAAGGGTATCTTCTATAATTTCGCACGTGAGGGGTTATTTCTTGGTTTCGTCCAGTCATTAATAACTTGATTATTTTTAGATAATAGTAGATAGAAACAACGCTCATAAGGAGTCCTATTGAAACCAAGAAATATAGGCCTGCCTGCCACCCACACCAGAATAGATGAGGTTTCCGAAAAAACCTGCTGAGTCGGAGATGAGTTATAATATATACAGAGAGTTGTTGAATTAAACGGGGGAAGATAAGGCCCCCTCCTTGCTTTCGCTGTTACCCCGGCCCATGCACAATTTCAACAATTCAATACACTTGAGGTGACACAAGCACTGGGGATTTATCCGATAGTGATTGGGGGCAGATATGTATATAGGTCGGTGCAATGCCTACCCAATAGTACTATCGTTTATACATGAGGCCACACACACACAGAGTGACGGGACAAAGTTCTAACCTGATATTGACATACAACCTAGGGATGACCTCCTCAATGGGTTTTCTCAGTTTATCAATGAAGATGCCGCCATCACCAAACCTCAGGACATCCAACGCAAAGAAAGTGTTATACCCAAAGCAGGTCTTCAACTGCAAAGGAAAGAAGCAAAGCCATGAAAACCCCACCAACCAAGCTCACCACAAGAACTAAATAAATAGATAAATAAATAAATGTGCTTACTTTGTTGAGATCCAATGCCTTGAAAGCTTCTTCCACCTTCTCCAACCACTCCTTCTCCCAGGCCAACCGATCACGAGCAATACTTTTGAGGAAACCAGTAATGGGATTGCCGTCGGCGTTCTCCATGTCCAGCTCTTTAAGCTTCCGGTCGGCCCTCTTCTTCTCGAGCTTGATGGCCGCCTCGATGGAAGGGTTGGCGATGAACTTCTTGAACTCCCCGTCCGTCTTCCAATCAGCCTCCTCCTGCTGCCGCTGCAGCTGCTCAGTCTTCTCCAATTTTCCATCCCCCTCCTCCGCTCCATCACGATTGAGAGCTCTTTAACATAAATTTCGGTATAACATAAAAGGATAAGAATATCTAAAAATCATATCTAAAATCAGTAATGGATTATCTAAAAACCACACTCATCAATTTTAGATGTCTATCAAAGACTAGTGTTTTTCACAAATAAATAACATAAAAACCCCCTCACCACAAATAAGGCGAAAAAAATCTACAGAGGAAAAAAATTACAAAATTGAGAGCAATGAACACAAAAAATAAATTTCAAATATATATGATCATGACATGCAAGAGCTTCGGGTTGGTGGCGTCCTCCGGGGCGAAGCTGAGGGCCTCCAGGAGGTCAAGTTTGGGAGAGAGGTTAGCGCCGACGTTGGCGGCGAAAAGGAGGGGCTTGCAAGTGACAAGGGCAGCGACGTCCCCGTCGGCAAAGTCCCGAGATGGAAGAAAGTGGAGAACAGTGTCAGAGTTGGACGAGGAGCTGATGCGTGTGTTGGAGGAACCGATTGTCGCCAAAGTTGGGAAACGGGGCAAAAGGGGTGAGTTTGTAACCGATTGCGCGTGTTGACGGTGGCAGTGGAGAAAAAAAGTAGAACGGAGGGGAATGGGGCCGTCGGATTGAAATCCAACTGCTGTAAATTCTATCCACTATGTGCACTACCAAACAAGGGCAACGCATAGCAAAGAGGTATCCTATATAATACAGTATTTAAAACTTTAATTCAGATTGTTTACCGAAACCAGCTCAAAGTGTATCCTCGTTGGATCAACCTCGTGATGTTACAGTAAAAGTTGCCCAGAAAAAAGTGTATCCTCATTAGATCAACCTCGTGATGTTACAGAAAAGTTGCCCAGAAAAAAATTATGACATTAGTAAGCTATGTATCATATATATACTCCAACATAACAGCTAGCTCGTATAAAAAACAATGATACTAATAACTAAACATCCATACATGTTAACCAAGATCATCAACAATGATATACTCCAGCATAAACTAGCTCATATAAATTACAATGATACTAAACCAAGATCATCAACAATTTGGTTCAGACGAAATCTGATTCTACATCAATGGGTTCCTGGACTTGTCCCGGATGGTGGCACAGGAATACCCCTGGGAAGCATAGCACCAAACGTCCTCACAAACTCAAGCTTACAAGCATCACCTCTACACACCACCATTGCTCCTGCAGGTTGCTTCCTCCATTGACGAGTTCCATGGCACCCTCTGCTATAAACCACCATGAACAAAACCATGAAGAAAATGAGCACAGCTTGCCTCCTAACAAGAAACCCAGGTAGCAATCCCATGCTTGGATTTCTACAACTTTGTCCCAACCTTGATTTGTAATCACCCTTATAAATAAGCAGAGAGAGCTTGCTAAGTTGGCTTGGTGAGCTAATTGCTGTGTGATTTGGACCTCTGAAGAACACGTCTTGCAGTAATGCTGGTAAATAATGAAAAAAATAATGAAAAAATTAAGCATCTAATGACGGGATTAAGAAGACAATAAGAATTTAATATACCTATGGTATTTTGTTTTTAGCGTTTGTTATTGAAGGACGTGTGGTCTCTAGATTTGAAGACGAGGTGGGCTAGCATAGAGTGAGCAATTCTAATTGCCAAGTTCACTTTAGTGATTCATTTTTTTCCTCGGAGAAAAAAGTTGGGTTGGCTTAGAAAAGACATCCGACTATTAAAATATCATCATTCCTTCGTTCAAAAGAAGGAAAAGAAAAAATATATTATAAGTGGAGCCAAACACGTATTATCTTTGGTTCAAAATTTATTAGTGAACTATTTGAGCTGAGCCAAGGATGTTTAGCTCTTAAGGTAACTTGCTTAATTGCATCATTACCCAATAATGATGAACAATCTAATGGGCCCACAAAAAATTTTCATGAGATCGCAATTTCCAACAATATATGCACAAATAATATAATCAAAGAAACAGCTTCAAGATGATGAAAATTTGCGTTTAATGGATCAACTTATACACACATAGATTGTAAAACCCACGATTCGAGTTAGGGTTTTATATTCAGAACCGGTCGGGTCGACCCATTATTTTTCGAGTCGAGTCAGTCTCAAAACACGTGTACTGAGCTGACGCCGGTCTCGTGTGAGCCATGTAGGTTCTGTGTACCCAAATATATAATGATAACGTAATAAACATAGCAGAAAAGCAACGAGTTATCAGAATATATAAGAGTATGCAGTTCATTTTTTATTATGATATATAATGGATCGTAGAATTAGTTTTAGGTTGTTTATTGTGTTAAGACGCGTTACGGGCATTTTGGGTGGGTTGATAGTTCTAGAGCATATCATTATGATTTTTTTTAATGTTGTTTGATTTTACGGGATTTTTCCCAATTTTTATAAATTTTTTTTAGGATTTAATACGACTTAGTTATTATACTTGACTTGAGCCGGAGACGAGTCAAGTCTTAATTACAAGTTTACCACCCAACCATTTTTTCTCCACCCCGACCTTTTCTCCCCCACGCCCAAAACCTAACCGCCGCGCCGCTTCTGTTCCACGCACCACCGCCGCCAAGGCCGACGCTGCCTGGTCGCCAATCGATGCTGCCCAGCCCGGCCACGGCATCGCCCTGCCGCCCCAACGAGGCCCGACCACGAGCTGGCCGCTGCGACGTGAGGAAGACTCGCGCTTGCGTCGTGCTTCCCTCGCCAATCGCGTCGCTGGGCACCGTCGCCGCCGCGATCCAGCAGTCGCCTCGGCACCCTCGACCCCTCAGCCGCCTTTCCCGACCGGAGCGAAGGCCATCGCCGGCCTAGCTGGCCGGATCTAGCGACCCATCGCCGCCGCTCCATCATAGCCTTTTCCAGCGAGCAGCCGCCTCCATTGGCCACGCCGATGTCATAGATGCGTCGGGCTCACCGAGCCGGTTCCAATGGTACCCAACACGACCACTATCCGGCCAAGAATCACCTCCGGCAACTCTTGCCGGAAAATCGTCGAAAATTGCCAGGAAAACCGTCGGAAGTTGCCGGAAAACCGTCGGGAGCTGCCGGAAAACCGCCAGAAGCTGCCGGAAAACCACCGAAAACTGCCGAAAAACTGGAATTTCTGGAATTCACTGGAATTCACTGGATCTTCTGCAGGGCTCACCCAGTGGAGCCCGATCGAGCTTCGGACGTCGATGAGCACCGAATTTGAGTTCCGAGACACGTGACGGTAACCGTTGCCGATTATCGACAACGTGAGGTATAATTACCTCCGATTATTTATTTAAAATTGATGATCATTGTTAGCATAGCATGCTAGGGTTGATTAATTATTATGATGAATGTTAAGATTATGAATGAAGTAAACATGTGCATGATGTGATTAACAGGGAATGAAGGTTAAATGAGCTAATGATGTAAAGTAAATTTGAGCATGTTAATCGGGTACGATGTAACTTAGGAAAAACACAGTAAAATTGGTATGAATAATATTAGTTAGAATTATTTTCATATTTATGATTATTTGATTGTTGATTGACGGTCATTGTGTGTGATTCATCATTTAGTTAGCGGGCGTTAGTATTTAGTTTTGATGTGTAGGTACGGAGTAGGAGCTCACCGCCTAGGCGCGATGATATGCTTGGAGCTTCTACCAGGTCCGTTAGGACTTCTCTCTGATTTTTATGATCTTTTCTATCTGTATGTTTGATTTATTGTCTGCAGAACGGGTTAAGTGGCGTTTTATTGGATCCACTTAACTCGGGCCATTTAACCGAACATTTTCCCGGATTAATAACCCTCGAGGATGAGATCCCTCGAAGTTGATTTCGAAAACAAGATCCACCAAAGTTGCTTTCGGGCCTATTATATAACTCCCTACCCAAGCCTATATATATATATATATATATATATATATATAGTTTTCTGCGTTTTTGTGAGACGAGAGATGGAGAAATCGACTGCAATACCATGCGAGGATGCTGTGACAGTTAAAGCGGGCTCTGGATTAGTGCCAGTGGACTGTTCTATTCCCGAGGGATCCTAACAACTCCGCGTTTGAGTTCCTCACACCCGGAGAACGTGGAGGTTTACGGGTACTGTTAGTATAGCGCATGTCCGGACTTGTGGTTCAAAGGGTACTAAAGGCGACTGCCTAAGAGTACTTGGCCTTCGTGCTCCACAGGCGAGGAGAAATATGGAGGTACGAAGAGGGCTTAGGATAAAGTTTCACGAGAAGTACTGAAAAAAGAAGTGCCGAGAGCGGCACAGTACCAGCAGCAAATCAGTAAGTTCGGGATGCTACTCGGGTCTATAGCCCAGTGGCTCCTCAGTAGTGCCCTGTCAGAGTGTTCACGTGGAGTATATGATGTTTTTTTCATATGATAATTTGCTCTCATAGCCAGCTTGTTATAGTTATTTTATTTTCTGGACCAGTAACACTTGTTACTGACGTGTTTTTATACTATATGTAGGTAATAATTACTGAGTTGGAGGAGCCAGTTTTGGATGGAGGAGCAACTATTGTCGCTTGCACACATGTCAGTCAATTGAGTGTTTATATTGTGTTATGATATTATTATATGGTGTGAATAATTGCTTGAAACATGATGATGTGACGTGATTAGTTGTTAAAATATGATGTTATGACTTGATGAAAAGCTAAGAAATGATGACAAGAGGTGAGTTGTGATCAGAGTGCGCAGCAGAAGTGTGGCCCAAGTTTTATAATGAATATACGGAATATTAGATTATGTGTGATTAAAATTATTGATATATGCATATGTATTGGTGTGTGTTTGAATTGCATGTCATTCATGTAGTACCATGTTGAGGGTTTGTGCATTCATCCATGCTTTGAGAGTTGTATCTTCATCTTAAGACGCCGCAGATTGTATCCGTATGAGTTAGGTTCGGGTTAGCCGACCTAACCGGGGGCCTGTAACATACGGGTTCGGTTCACTGAGCGTGAACCGGATTTGAGGTGTTACATAGATGAGTATAATATATACACAGAGTTGTTGAATTAAATGGTGGGAAGACAAGGCCCCCTTTCTTGCTTTCATAGTTACCCCATTCCAAGCACAGTTTCAACAGTTCAATATGTTGGGATTAAATCAAATAAAATCCTCATTTTAACAAGTAAGGATGAACATTACCAAACAAAATATAGAGATCAGACAAGACAATTTTATGTGAAACCCCCAAATTTGGGGAAAAACCACAAGGCAAATGGCCAAATCAAATTCACTATATCATAATTTTGATACAGAATAGATCCAGGAGAACAAACTCCTCAATACCATTTTACCGCATTTTATATAAAATTGGTATAAAGTCGTAAAAGATAATAAGGAAGAATATTGCGAGATTGAAACTTGGCGAAGTTAACTTCCATTGACGATTGTAAACCAATCTCAACAAAACATTTACCTTTCTTCAATATACATAATTTTCTTTTTCCCTTTTCAGCAGCAGTTTTTCTCCAAAACCCAAAAACTAAAAAACCAAAGAAGAAAAACATCATAAGTTGGTTTTATTCCCATTTCATGTTTTTCCTTTGACACAACTTTTAGTCATCATATTTGAAACATTCCTTTCAGTATGAATTTTTGTTAGCTCAAGAGATTTACTTTTCAACGCATCTTTTATCCAGTGATATCTCACATCGATGTGCTTGCTCCTTGAATGAAAATTTAAATTCTTACCCAGGTGAATTGCACTCTAGCTATTAGAGTGTACAATATATCTCTCCTATTTAATGCCAATTTTATTCAAAAATCTCTTCGTCCATAGCATCTCCTTGCAAGCTTCTGTAACAATAATAAATTCTGCTTCAGTTGTGGATAATGCAACACATTTTTGCAACCTAGACTGCCAAGACACAACCCCATTAGCAAAATTAACAACAAACCTAGTTGTTCACCTCCTTGTTTCCAAGTTACCTACCATGTCTGCATCGGTGTAGCCAACCAATAAGGGTTTATCACTTCCAAAACACAAATACATTTTGGACATACCTCTCAAGTACCTCATTATCCATTTAACTGCTTGCCAATGTTCTTTGTTCGGATTTGCTAAATATCTACTAACCATTTCAACTGCATATGCTATATCAAGTGTAACACCCGTTTCGGCTCACCCGTGAACCGACCCGAAAATGTCACCGGCGACCGAACCATTCGCTAATCTACTGGGTTCGGTTAAGTCGGCCCGGATCTGCCCTCGGCGTCTCAAGATGGAGATGCAAACATGAAATGCATGAATGAGAACGATTGGGTTCTAACGCGGTCCTACATGCATGCTATGATGTACAAGCAAAACAAAACAAAACAATAAATGAGAAACCAAAAGAAATATATACTACTACGTAAAAACAGACAAAATTTCCCCTTAAAGTACAATAAGGGCCAACCTATCCACAACAAAGGTATATAAATATTTTATGAAAATACGATAACACATAGCAATCTACCATGACATTCAATCATTATCTCATTTGTTTTCATCTCAGCCGAGGCTGAACTCAAGGCTCCTTGCCCATTCACATCTATCCGTTTATTTCATAACAAGCAATTTATCAAGACAAAACATTCTAATAATCATTCACACAGCATTAAACAACCATCATTATACATCACACGCGGCAGGTACATGTGTGCGCGGTTCCATGCTGCTCCTCCGCAGTCCCGACAGCTTTCATCGCTCGCATTCCTCACCTACATATATATAGAAAAACCATCAGTAACGAGTGTTACCGGCCCAGAAAATAACTAATATCAATCTGGCACAGGAGAGCAAACTCTCCTGTTGAATGAAAACCATATACTTCCTCAAGAACTCTCATCAGGGCACATACGGGAGCCGTCGCCCTCGGGTCGACAGCGTCCCCCTTTCTTTCTCATTCTCATACCTTGGCCATTTCTCTATCGCTTCTCGCATCAAATCTCATTCCTTTCCGCCCTCTGCACCTTCCATATTACTCCTGGCCTTGAGCACGAAGGCCGAGCACTCTCAGGCAGTCGCCTTTAGTACCCTTTGAAACCACAAGTCTAGACATGCGCTGCAATGCAGTACCCGTGAACCTCCACACTTCTCCGGGTTTGAGGAACTCAAAGGTGGAGTTGTCAGGATCCCTCGGGAATGAAACGGCCCGCACACCATTCCAGAGCCCACTGTCGACTCACACGTGCCTGCTCGCGTAGCACGGTAGTCGGATTTCCCTCATTCCATCTCTCACTGAAAACACGAAAACTATACATATATATAGGCTTGGGTTGGGATTTATACAATAGGCCCGAAGGCATCGTGAGCTGGATCTGAAGTTCAAAAACAAACTCGAGGGATCTCATCCTCGAGGGTTATTAATCCGAAAAAGAATTGTTGGCTAAATGGCCCGAGTTAAGTGGGATCCGATAAAACGCCACTTAACTCGTCCTGCACATGATAAATCAAATACACAATAGAGTAGCGTAAAACAGAGAACGAGTCCTAAACGGACCTGGTAGAAGCTCCAAACGGGTCCACGCGCCTAGGCGGCGAGCTCCTACACCGTACCTACACAATCAAGCTAAAAACTAACGCCCGCATGATGAATCACACATCCTATAGCATGCACACACAATCAACACAATCACGCATCAATCAACACACATCAACCTATATCAATTCTAGCAAGTCTACTTAGGCTAGTTTGCATTAGATCATGATCATTACCTAGTTACCCTAATTAGTTTCTTAGCCTCCATTTTTAACACCACTCAATCAAACAAATTTCATATTTTATCCTTAATCAAATCTACATTTATATATATTATTATAACACACAATTCACCAATCCTAGAATGCAATTCTAATAATCAATACTTTCAAATAATTAAGTTAAAATAAATTATACCTCGCGTCGTCGAAAATCGGCGACGGCTAGGGTTTTCGTTTCGTGGCTCGAAACTCGAATTCGGCACCTAGCGGCGTCCGAAGTCCGATCAGATTGGACCGGGTGCGTTCGGCGGATGATCTAGCGAATTTCCCACAAATCCAATTTTCCGGCGGTTCCGGCAGTTTTCCGGCGTAGTGTCGGCAGATTCCGACGGTTTTCCGGCGATGATTCGGGACGGGGCAATCAGGGGGTCTATCGGCACCAGCTCGACGAGCTTGGTCCAATGGTGGTGTCAAACAGGGTAGCCGAGGTGGCGATGGCTGTCGACGGCGGTGTCGAAAATGGGCGGCGGTGGCGGCGTGCTCCGATCGGGGCTGCGGCCGGCCTCGACGGCGGTCGGGATGATGGGGGAAACGTCGGCGACGGCGAGAGGGTGGTCGTTGGGGTCACAGCGGCGGCGACGCGGCCGGACGGCGGCGGAATCCAGCTCGGCAGTGGCGATGGCCGAGGCGACTTCGTGGCGATTGCGGCGGCGCGCTGGTTGGCGATCGGTGGCCGGGGTGGTCGCGGCGGCACGGCAGCGACAGCGGCAGCGTTGATCGGCGGCGTCGGCGGCGGCAGCACGACGGGACGGCAAGGGTTTTGGGAGAGGTAAGTGTCGGGAGGGAGAAAAATACCCTCAATGGCAGTTTCGTAAATTAAGTATTGACTCGATTCCTACTCGAGTCAAAATAATAACTAGTTCGTAATAAATTCTAAAAAATCTAGAAAAATATGGAAAAATCCCATAAAATAAAACAAACACAACAACATCCAAATGGCATGCTCTATAACTAATAACCCACCCAAATATAATCCAACGCGTCCTAACGCGTTATTCGGCCTAAAACTATTTCTACGATCAAATAAAAATAACAATCAATACTGCATACTTTCATATACTCTGATAACTCATTTCTCACCATCTTCTCGACGTTATCATCATATACTTCGAGCGTACACTGACCCTCATCGCTCATAACTCACGGCTGGCCTCGACTCAGCACGCGGTTCATGAAACTGACTCGACTCGAACCAACGGTCGAACTGACTGGTTCGGTAACGTAAAACCCTGACTCGAGTCACGGGTTTTACAGTCAAGCCTTGTACAAACCATAGCATACATCAAACTACCAACTGCAGAAGCATAAGGAACCTTTCTCATTTCCTTCATTTCTGTTTCACTTAAGTCACTTTTCTTCAACTTGAAGTGACCCCCAAGTGGAACTCCAACCGGCTTTGCATCTTTCATGTTGAATTTTTCAAGTACCTTTTCTATGTACTTTTCCTGTGACACCCAAAGCTTTCTAGCTCCCCTGTCACGCCGAATGGACATCCCCAAGATTTGCTTTGCCGGTCCCAAATCCTTCATTGCAAAGGATTTGTTCAAGTTCTTCTTTAAACTTGCAATCTTGGCTCCATCATGTCCTACAATCAACATGTCATCCACATAAAGCAACAGAATAATAAAGTCACCATCATCAAACCTCTTGATGAACACACAGTGATCAGAAACAGACTTCTTGTACCCATTCTTTTCCATAAAAGAATCAAACTTTTTATACCACTGTCTAGGAGCTTGCTTCAAACCATACAAACTCTTTTTCAGTCTGCATACCATCTGTTCCTTTCCTCTGACTTTAAAACCCTCTGGTTGCTCCATGTATATGGTCTCCTCAAGATCACCATGAAGAAAGGCCGTCTTCACATCTAACTGTTCAACTTCCAAATCCAAACTTGTAGCCAAAGCCAGAACAATTCTAATAGAAGACATTTTAACAACAGGAGAAAAAATTTCATCGAAATCAATACCTTTCTTCTGTCCGAAGCCCTTCACCACCAACCTTGCCTTGTACCTTGGTTGTGTGTTATTTTCTTCATATTTGATCCTGTAGACCCATTTATTCTTCAATACTCTCTTCCCCTTGAGGAAGATCCACCAACTCATAGGTGTGATTATCATGCAAAGATTTCATCTCATCTTGCATTGCCTTCAACCACTTCTCCTTTTCTACATGAGCTTTGACCTCACTGAAATTTTCTGGTTCTCCACATTCAGTAATTGTCACATATTCTGATGATGGATATCTTGTTGATGGAACTGGTTCACGAGCTGATCTCCTCACATTAGTTGGCTGCCCTTGATCAGAATCTCCATGTTCCTGTCCAACATCATTAACAAACTCATTAGAAATATCATCAGACACCACATCCTCACCCTCATCATCACTAGGTGGGGAAATAATTGTGTCATCTTGAGCCGCCTCTTCACTTCTAGTTGAGGTTGAAGGATCTTTTATCTTTTCCAAGCTTTCCTGAGATTTAGTTTGAGGAACTTCTTCCTTGCCAAAGTCCTCAACTGTTTGATCCTCCCTGAAAACTACATCTCTGCTTCGAATCAGTTTTCTATTCTTAGGATCCCAAAGTTTGTATCCAAACTTATCATCACCATATCCCAGAAAAATACATTCCACGGCTCTAGAGTCAAGCTTAGCCCTTTGCTCCTTGGGCACATGTGCAAAGGCTTTACAACCAAAGACTCTCAAATGAGAATAACTGACCTTTTTGTCACTCCAAACCCTTTCTGGTATGTCACTGTCCAGGGCATGTGTGGGAGATCTGTTGATCAAATAACAAGCTGTGCTCATGGCCTCACCCTAGAAGCTTTTAGGCAACTTAGCTGAAGACAACATACTCCTAACCCTCTCAGAGATGGTCCTGTTCATTCTTTCAGCCACTCCATTATGTTGAGGAGTATAAGGAACCGTCTTCTCATGCCTAATCCCATGCTTGCTACAATATTCATCAAACTCAACAGAATAATATTCACCACCATTATCACTTCTAAGACATTTTAAGAGCTTACCGGTTTCTCTTTCAACCAATACATAGAAAGTTCTTAAAGATGCCAAAAACATCACTTTTATTTTTCATGCCATAAGCCCACACCTTCCTAGAAGTATCATCAATAAAAGTGACAAAATAAATAGAACCGCCAAGAGATTTTACCGCCATAGGCCCACACACATTAGAGTGTACCAACTCAAGAACTTCTGACTTTCTTGTACTTGTGCTTGCAAAGGATGTCCTACGTTGTTTCCCGACCAGACAATGGTCACAAGGACTAATTGTGATGTCCGTGACCTTGGGAAGGAGATTTAACTTCTTCAAAATCTCTAGTCCCTTCTCACTCATGTGTCCCAATCGATGGTGCCACAAATCAGCAGTGGAATCAAATGAGGAGATATTAACCTCCCCTCGAACTAGACTCGTCTCAGTTTTGTACAAACTACAACACTTCCTCCCTTTAGCAATAACAAGAGAACCTTTCACAAGTTTCCACACACCTTGTGCAAATTGTGAACCAAATCCTTCATCATCAAGCACTCCGATTGACAACAAACTCATCCTCAAATCTGGAACATGTCTGACATTTTTAAGCACCAATCTGTAACCCGTGTTTGTTACTATATGCGCATCTCCAAGTCCCACAGTTTTGGAAGTATCACTATTTCTCATCTTCACTATACCCAAATTTGAAGATTCATACATAGCAAAGAAATTTCTGCTTGGAGTTGCATGAAATGATGCTCCCGAGTCAACTACCCAACTAGCATCACAATCAGCCGTCAAACAATCATTCCCACAATCAGAAAGAATCACCATGTCATCATGCACAATCATTAATGTTCGTTTCTCCTTGATCCTTGTTGTCCTTATTTTTCAAGTCTTTCTTGAGCTTCCAACAATCCTTCTTCATATGACCTGTCTTGTCACAATAATAACACTTCAAGTGCTTCCTGGATTTGGACCTTCCTCGACTCTTGTCCCTTCTGTCATGTGTCTCTATTTTTCGATCTACCTCTTGCCTCTTCTGACACTAATGCATGAGACCCTGAAGTTGGTAGAGATTTTCTTCTCACCTCCTCATTCAGTAAACTGCTTGTTACCATGTCCATTGTGAGTTTTCCATCTGGAGCAACATTGCTCAAAAATATCACCAATGTTTCCCAACTCTCTGGCAAAGTGTTGAGGAGCAGGATAGCTTGTCATTCCTCATTTAGAGTCATCTTCATCCTCGCAAGTTGAGTGATAATACTCTTCTGTCTCATTGAGATGCTCGAGCTTATATCAGTTCTGTCCTTATACACCCAAATTCACTAATTTCTTTATCAAAATGGTCTTATTACCCATCAGTTATTCTTCCCTGTAAACTTACTTAGAGGTTTATCCCGTACTAACTTTTGAAGGGCAGTCAGTTCAGAAACATGATGATACTGCAACTTCGTCTACCCATTGTCTCAATAGCAGACCCATAACGTGCTTGTTCAACTTGTTCCAGTGCTTTGCAATCACCTACATGCCCGTTTTCGAGCTGAGTGACAGGTTCATGTAAATCCTTGAAGTATAAATGATCAATCGTTTTCTTCCTTTCTAATAATGCAGCCGTGAGCCTCTTAAGAGATATCATGCTTAGCATACTTCTCATCAATCATTTTGTCGAAGTATAAATTATAAACATACCAACTAAGCTCTTAAAAATTTCGTCGAATACCAAGTGAACATCAAATATCAACA
>JAURVB010012524.1:0-10142 GCA_033002965.1 Piper betle | reverse complement strand
CTTGCGACTAGCTGCCACCGCTGGTCAGTGGTGCTCTAAACATGTCGAGCTACCCTTTCCCTTCTCAATGTCGCCCTTGGGATGGCAGTCATAGCCACCGTCTCCCTCCTTACGGCACTGGCAACCGCGGCCATCGCCATCGCCGTGTAATTGCCAGGTTGGGTATAAAGATTTAATTTTTATTTCATTTTTATATATGATTGAACATCATTAGCATATGCATCATTTTGGTAATACTCATAGATTTGATTGTGTACTAATTTTAGGGTTTTGAAATTATGTTGTTGTAATTATGAAAAATAATTGATTAGTTAATTAAAAATGTGTGCATGTCCATATTGCTGTTAATTAAGGTTAGATAATTAAACTTGTGAATTACACATCTAGTTCTAATGATTAAATTGTTATGATTGAGTATTAGTTTGATTATTAAAAAATTATGATCTTTATTTAGTTAATTGATATGTTTAAATTACATAGTAACAAATTTGTGATGTTGATGACATGATCACCTAGGAATATAGATTTATATGACATGATTGTTAGGATTTGTTGGATTGATCAGGATATGCATGCTTGCCCTAGTGTTGTTTGATTTATCCATCATGTCATTCATGCATCATATGGGAGTACATGGGCATTAGAATTTAGTCCTGTTTGTGTAGGTTCGGTGTAGGAGCTCGCCGCATAGGCGCGATACCCCATTGGGAGCTTCTACCAGGTCCGTTTAGGACTCGTACTCTTGATTGTCGATCTATTCTATTGTTGCTTTGGATTGTATGTTGCAGGACATGTTAAGTGGTGATTTATCGGACCCCACTTAACATGGGTCATTTTAGCGAACCATTTTTCGGAAATTAATAACCCTCGAGGATGAGATCCCTTGAGTCTGATTTCGAAAACAAGATCCACCGCAAGTTGCCTTCGGGCCTAAATTATTAAATCCCTTCCCAGGCCTATATAAGATTTTTATCGAGTTTTCAGTGAGACGAGAGATGGTGAAACCGACTCGCACGTACCATGAGCGGGTGCACGTGCCTAGTCATAGCGGGCTCTAGATTAGTGAGAGGGTTGTTCCATTCCCGAGGGATCCTGACAACCCACGTTTTGAGTTCCTCACACCTGGAGAAATGTGGGGTTTACGGGTACTGTTTAGTACAGCGCATGTCCGAACATGTGGTTCAAAGGGTACTAAAGGCGACTGCCTGAGAGTACTTGGCCTTTGTGCTCGAGGCTAGGAGAAATATGGAGGATCAGAGAGGGTTTAGGATATACTGGTAGTCCTGAGGGACCAGAAGAGAAATGAGAAAATGCCGAGAGAGGCATCAGACCAGTCAGTTTGGGATGCCATCCAGACTATAGCTCGATGGCTCCTCAGTAGTTACCCTTATGAGAGTTCTGCTGGAGTATATGCATGTTTTTCTTTTAATGAGAGTTAGCTCTCATGGACAGTTTGATATTAGTTATTTTCTAGACTAGTGACAACCGTTGCTGATGGTTTTCTATTATATATGTAGGTGAGCATCAGATACAACAGGATATGCTGGACTTGACGAATGAGCAGTGACATCCTTGCACACACACATGCCTGGCGATAGGATGCTCAATTGTGATGCTGGTGAATGTGTAAAACTTGTTATGAAATATTTTGATGATGTTTAATGCACGGTTAACATGTTTTGTGAATGAAGTTGGTAATTTTGAAGTTAGTAAACTTCCAGCCATGGGAATATGAGTAGTAGATGGGTCAAGACCCAGTCAGGGATCATGACTTGGAAAATGATGTGATGTTAATAGAATGTGATGTTGTGATATGTTTTGCTATCTATTATATATATATATATATATATATATATATATATATATATATATATGTTGTGATATGATGATGGACATGGTGGTTTCCTTATTGCACTTTTAAGGGAAACCCTGTCCGTCTATTTATAGGATTTTTATAATATTTAAATTGATTGCGGTGTGATTTGATTTTTGGTGTGATTCTTTTTTGTCATCATATCATTCACGTAGCGTCCTGCTAGGTTGTGCATTTCATACATTCATAGTGGCATGCTTTTTCATCTTATGACGCTTAGAGTAGGTCCCTTCCACTTAAGTTCGGGTTGACCAAATTAATTGAATTGAGAATCGGTTTGGTCCCTGTAATATTTCCAGTTCGGTTAATAGCAAAACCGGATTTGGGGGTGTAAAGATTGTGAATATATATATATATATATATATATATATATATATATATATATATATATATATATTTGACTCGGTCTGGGAAGGACCGAACGTTGGAGAATTATTATTATTATTTATATTATATTCTCTACCCGGTTAATTATTATATTTTATTATTTACCCAGTTAAATGAAATGCTGGTGTTGGGGTGTTTTCACATACCCTAGCTGTCATTTTCATTTTATATTTTATGAGGGGGACGTCATCCTCACCCTAGCCGCCTTCATTCTCATTTTCTTCTCCTCTTCCTTACCGGTGCCGGCTTCCTCCTTGCTTGGGTATTCTTCCTATCTCCCTATTCTTAATTTTCATGCATGCATATTTTTAATTGATAATAAGCTTGATAATCATGAGAATTAAAGTCTTAAATCAACAAGAAAAACTAAACTAAACTGAAAACTAAAATCAAACTAATTTTTAATCGACTAAGATTCATCCATGTCCGACGAGTTCTCAAGTTTGGCAAGATAGGAAATCGCGGGCAAGCTTCGTCGGGAATCAGTGGCGATGGTCATTCTGACGTCAGAAGATGATCGTACTCTCTTCGTCGATCAGTGTATGGCTGATCTCGCATGTGTGGATGCCAGCCTGGGGTAGCAAATAGCAAAACAAAACAGAGGTGACGGTGATGGGTGAAGAAATCCAGCTGTCCTGGCAGCGATTGGATTCCAATCTGGACGGGGAAGGTCGCTTGTAACGACCCGCCCAAACCGGACCGGGTGTTACCTAAAAATATAATTGATGTAACGATAATATTCCAGAACATGAATTGAAAAACAACATATAAGTCTGGCAATATATAATATAAATCGTAACAATAAATCATGTTCTCTAAAATATAAAATAATTGTCCCACAGTCTCAGACTGTTTCCCATAGCCACATTTATAACACAAGAGAATAATAAGGAAGTCCAATTTTTATTATCAATTCACCAACCTGAGTCACTTTTATTCTTCAGTCCAAAGCTGCTCACTTCGTGGAGGCAATTCTGCGTTAGTGACAAAACCACTAAGCCGCATAATTAAATAAAACAAGTCAATAAAATCCTCATTATCGTTTCATGAGTCTTTTTGTTGTTATGAGCCTATGCCGAGCTCGTATATGCCGGGAGGGGTGGCCACCCCATCCAGCTACCATCCCATGCATGCGCACACATGCTACATGGCCCACTGGCCTGTAGTTACCAATGTTTGCCATTAACTCACCCTCTCGGTATCACAAGTGCATAATGGGCCGTCTTGCACCATTGTGGCCTGTTGCCCCTTTGGCATGGGTTCAGGTGTTCAATCTATCAGGGGGTGCTGCCTTGTGCCGAATTGAGTCAACCCCGGTTGAGTTCCAGTGCATGGTGGTCAGATACTTAAGTCGACAAAGATTCCCACATAGTAATTTTAAAGGTGCGGCCTCGTATCGCAGTGAGTCAATTCCTTAACTCCGGTTGGGTTCCAGCGCCTGGTGGTCGAATCTGGGCTCAGGGTGACCAGGGCCGCCAATTAGGGAAAATACAAAATTTCAAATAATTATACGGACCTCGATAGTTCATACGTGAACTCGCAGCTGTGACCAACGATCCTAATCTAAATGAGAACATAGATTTATACATAAGTATAATTTTATTCGAGTACAAATGCATGCTACTAAATGATTAATATATATATTACTATTAAAATTCAACAATATTAAATATTAAATTATTCATGTGATATAATCGTTTAAACCCTACTTTACATTTTAAATTAATTATCTAAATCATAATTAAAGCTTAACAAATAATAAAGTAATTATTAATTCATAAAAAATATTTAATTATTATTATTAGTATATTTTCTTTTGAGATAATAATTACTTAACCACGATCTTGATGATTTAGTTTACGGTTATAATTTTTTAATCGCTATCATTATTCATAGCAATTTAATTAATTAAGTTGTTCGATTAAATTATTTAAAATAATTTGTATTATTTTATTCGATTATATTATTAATACAATTATTTTAAATTATTCTAACGACCCACCTGGCCGGAGCGGGTGTTACTTAAAAATATAGTTAATGTAAATGTAACATTCCGGAACCTGAATTGAATTACAGCAGATAAGTATCGCAACATATAATATAAATCATTACAATAAATCATGTTCTCTAAAATATAAAATAACCGTCCCACAGTCTCAGACCGTTTCCCATAGCCACATTTATAACACAAGAGAATAATAAGGAAGTCCAATTTTTTTATTAATAGATTCACTATACCTAGGTGGGTAAAAGAACCACCAACCAAACTTCTATTCTTCAGTCCACAGCTGCTCACCTGTAGAGGCAATTCCGCGTTAGTGATGAAACCACTAAGCCGCATAATTAAATGAAACAAGTCAATATAATCCCTATTATCATTTCACCCATTTTTTTATTATCGTTTCACAAGTCTTTTAGTAATTATCTCTCAGGTCATTTTGAGATTAGTAATTTGTCTCTCAGGTCATTATGAGATTCGTAAAAGTCGTCTCCCAACTCATTCTAAGATTAGAAATTGTCTCCCAGTTCATTCTGAGATTAGGTGGTCTCCCAGGTCATTCTGAGATTAGTCATTATCTCCCAGTTCATTCTGAGATTAGAAATTGTCTCCTAGCTCATTCTGAGATTAGGTGGTCTCCCAATTCATTCTAAGATTAGAATTTGTCTCCCACCCCATTTTGAGATTAGGTGGTCTCCCAGCTCATTTTGAGATTAGTCATTGTCTCCCAGTTTATTCTGAGATTAGAAATTTGTCTCCCAGCTCATTCTGAGATTGGGTGGTCTCTCAGATCATTCTGAGATTAGTCGTGGTCTCCCAGTTCATTCTGAGATTAGAATTTGTCTCCCAGCTCATTCTGAGATTAGTCATGGTCTCCCAGTTCATTCTGACATTAGAATTTGTCTCCCAGCTCATTCTGAGATTAGTCATTCTCTCCCAGTTCATTCTGAGATTAGAATTTGTCTCCCAGCTCATTCTGAGATTAGTCATTGTCTCCCAGTTCATTATGAGATTAGAAATTTATCTCCCAGCTGATTCTGAGATTAGGTGGTCTCCCAACTCATTCTGAGATTAGTCATGGTCTCCCAGTTCATTCTGAGATTAGAATTTGTCTCCCAGCTCATTCTGAGATTAGGTGGTCTCCCAGCTCATTCTAAGATTAGTCATGGTCTCCTAGTTCATTCTGAGATTAGGTGGTCTTGCAGGTCATTCTGAGATTGGTCATTGTCTCCCAGTTCATTCTGAGATTAAAAATTGTCTCCCAGCTCATTCTGAGATTAGTGTCGACAAAGGCTACCAGTTTGGGAAAATAGAACATTTCAAATAATTATACCAGTTTGGGAAAATACAATATTTCAATTAATTATACTAGTTTGGGAAAATATAATATTTCAAATAATTATACAGACAATACAACATTTCAAATAATTATACAGACAATAAAGCATTTCAAATAATTATATGGACAATACAACTTTTCAGATAATTATACGGACACACATAGTAATTTTAAAGGTGTGGCCCTGTGTCTGACTGAGTCAATTCCTTGACCACGATTGCGTTACAGCGCATGGTGGTCGAACCTGAGCTTGGGCTGACCAGGGCTGCCTACAAGTGAAAGTATAAAGTTTCAAATGATTATACGGACCTAGATATTTCGAACTCGCAGCTTCTGACCAATGTTCCTAATCTGAACGAGAACATAAAATTATACATAAGTATAATTTTATTTGAGTAGGAATGCATGTAGCTATATGTCTAATATATATTAAAATTTTAAAATTGCCACCCTCCTTCTTCTTCTTCTTCCCGTCGCAATTCTTCTCTTCTCCAAAAATAGGTTCGTCCCGCTCCTCCAACCCTTATCTTGGCACCCAATTGAACCACCATCTAAACATCCCAACAAAGCATCAACAACACGATAAAATCAGCAAGTGAGGAGGCCTCATGTGCGTGATTTACAGCAGCGATCCAAGACGCCGTCCTGCACCAAACCAGGGATGTTGCTCTTCTCCCAGCCTCAAGACCCTTCCTTTCTTGCACCTTGCTCCAATTCAGATGTTCCAAGACCTCAGGCTGGCATCAAAACAAGAAAGATTGGCCACCTTTGGACGTTGCATGGAGTATGGTCGTTCTCCCCACTTCTGCACTTGGCCACCATGAATTCCGCCGAGAAGGTGGTCCGTTGTGGACTATTTTGGCGGCTTGAACTGCTGTGAAGGAACCCATGATGCTGTCGACGAAGCACAACCAGTGTCTACCCTCTGAACGTCCATTACAACACCTATCGTAGCAGAACGTCGCCACATCCATCACCCTTGCAACTCCGCCCATTCACCGCAGCAATTCCACCGCCCATCGGAAATCAGGGACATGGCGAGCCCTCCCTTCGACCCAGCAGCAAAAGAGGTCGTCGGGGGGTGAGGGACTGCCTTGTAATTGTTCTTACGGTCGCCCATCTTGCCAAAGTTTCAGGCTACTCGGCCATGGACGGGATTCCAATTTCAGTTTAGTTTAGTTCTTTTCTTGTTGATTTATAACTTTAATTCCCATGATTAACAAGCTTACTATCAATTAAAAATATGCATGCAAGAAAATTAAGAAGAGGGAGATAGGAAGGATACCCAAGTAAGGAAGAAACACTAGCAAGGAAGAGGAGAACTAGGCGGCTAAGGTGAGGAAGACACCCCTACACCCGTATGTGAAAAATGACGTCCTCTTTCAAATTTATAAAGATGAAAATGACAGCTAGGTGTAAAACCCGTGACTCGAGTCAGAGTTTTACGGGAGTGAACCAGTCAGTTCAACCGTCGGTTCGAGTTGAGTCAGCTTCATGGACCGCGAGCTGAGTTTAGGCCAGCTGTGAGTTATGAGTGATGAGGGTCATGTATGCTCAAGTGCACGATGATAACGTCTAAAAGATGATGAAAAATGGGTTATCAAGAATGGAGGTATACATTATTGATTGTTATTTTTATTTGATCGTAGACTAGTTTTAGGCCGAATAACGCATTAGGACGCGTTGGATTATATTCGAGTGGGTTATTAGTTATAGAGCATGTCATTTGGATGTTGTTGTGTTTGTTTTATTTTATGGGATTTTTCCATATTTTTCTAGATTTATTTTAGAATTTATTACGAACTAGTTATTATTTTGACTCGAGTAGGAATCGAGTCAATACATAATTACGAAACTGCCACTAGAGTATATTTTCTCCCTCCCGACACTTACCCTCCCAAAACCCTGCTGCTGTGTGCTGCCACCGCCACCGCCGCCGACGCCGCACTGCCGCCGATCGACGCCTCTCCGCCTTGCCGCGCCGTCGCCATGCCGCCGCGACCGACCCCGACCACCATCGCCAGCCAGCGTGCCGTCACGATGCAACGAAGCCGCCTCGGCCATCGCCATTCTGGGCTGGATTCCACCACCGTCTCGGTCGCCGTCGCCGTCGCTGTGACCACCCGCCTCACCGTCGTCGCTTCATCTCACCGTCGCCGATGTTTCCCCCCCTCACCCCAACCGTCGTCGAGGCCGGCCACAGCCGATCGGAGCACGACGCCCGCCGCCGATAGCCATCGCCGACCCCGCTGCTGTTGCCCAGGCACCACCATGTCGAACCAAGCTCGTCAAGCTGGTGCCGATAGACCCCCTGATTGCCCCATCCCGAATCACCGCCGGAAAACCGCGCGAAATCAGCCGGAAAATTGCCGACACCCTCTCCAGAAAATCGCCGGAACAGCCGGAAAATTGTATTCGTGGGAAATTCTGCCGAATACGTCCACCGAACGCACCTGGTCCAATCTCGATCGGACTTCGGACACCGCTAGGTGCCGATCCTGGGTACTGCAATGCAGCGCATGTCTAGACTTGTGGTTCAAAGGGCACTAAAGGCGACTGCCTGAGAGTGCTCGGCCTTCGTGCTCAAGGCCAGGAGTAATATGGAAGGTGCAGAGGGCGAAAAGGAATGAGATTTGATGCGAGAAGCGATAGAGAAATGGCCAACGTATGAGAATGAGAAAGAAAGGGGACGCTGTCGACTCGAGGGCGACGGCCCGATAGCGACGGCTCCCGTATGTGCCCTGATGAGAGTTCTTGAGGAAGTATATGGTTTTGATTCAACAGGAGAGTTTGCTCTCCTGTGCCAGATTGATATTAGTTATTTTCCGGGCCGGTAACACTCGTTACTGACGGTTTTTCTATATATATGTAGGTGAGGAATGCGAGCGATGAAAGCTGTCGGGACTGCGGAGGAGCAGCACGGAACCGCGCACACATGTACCTGCCGCGTGTAATGTATAATGATGGTTGTTTAATGCTGTGTGAATGATTATTAGAATGTTTTTGTCTTGATGAATTGCCTGTTATGAAATGAACGGATAGATGTGAATGAGCAGGGAGCCTTGGAGTTCAGACTCGGCTCAGGTGAAAACGAATGAGATAGTGATTGAATGCCATGGTAGATTGTTATGTTTTATCGTATTTTGATAAAATATTTATATACCCTTGTTGTGGACAGGTTGGCCCCTATTGCACTTTTAGGGGAAACTTTGTCCGTTTTTCCGTAGTAGTATATATTTTCTTTTGGTTTCTCATTTATTGTTTTGTCTTGTCT
This sequence comes from Piper betle, assembly GCA_033002965.1. NCBI lineage: Eukaryota > Viridiplantae > Streptophyta > Magnoliopsida > Piperales > Piperaceae > Piper > Piper betle. The sequence continues at coordinate 1,270 of JAURVB010012524.1, read as the reverse complement.
TTGCTTGCACATCATGGCATGCATGTAGGACTCGCGTTAGAATCCAATTGTTCCCATTCATGCATTTCATATTTGCATCTCCATCTTGAGACGCCGAGAGTAGATCCGGGTCGGCTTAACCGAATCTAGTAGATTAGCGAACGGTTCGGTCGCCGGTGACATTTCCGGGTCGGTTCACGGGTGAGCCGAAACGGGGTGTTACAAGCAGTGGTATCAGAGCCAACTCTTGGCATATGTTCTCTGATACCAATAGTGGTATCAGAGCTAACCCTTGGTTGATTAAGATGGTAGATGCATTACAGGTTACATGTGTGCCGAAGCTGCTCCGAGCTGTTCCGACAGGTATTTTTCTGTTTTAATGTTTTTGATTGTAGATTTCCTTACAAATCGGTAGTGTGACAGGCGAGTAGACTAGAGCAGGAACTACTAGCAGGATGGTCACACAGACCCGTCGGACACAGATCAGGAGTCCATCTCCTCCCATGCCCAGGCAGGACAGTCCCAGCCATGGTCACAGTGACACAGCTTCCAGTCGACCTAGGACCACCATGCCACCAGCAGAGACGAGTGTACCGGTATCAGCTAGTCGTCGTACGGAGAGCCATCGCCGAGACAGTCGACGCGACAGTCACCGCAGTGGGAGTAGTCGACAGGAAAGGGATGCTGCGATAGCTAGGCTAGTTGAGGTTCAGATGCAAATGCAGCAGAATCAGGAGGAATTTAGGAGAGAGCTCAGACAGATAGCTCTATCAGTGGCTAGAGCAGAGAAGAGACCAGCCGTGGATGAAGAGGCGCAAGGAGAGCCAGTAGCGCCCATGGGCCCTCCGCCGCCGCCTCCTCCTCCACCGCTGCAACAGGGAGCTACCCCCGCAACAGCTCCTCTGGTTGCCCCACTTCAGGCAAGGATGAGACAGGACGTCAGTGGACCCGCGATAGCAGGTAGCGGGCAGACCGCAGGGGGAGTGGAGCAGTTGGAGGTGACAGTGTACCAGTTGGTACGGGATCACAGTTTCCCCGATATGAGCAAGCAGAGGGATCAAACAGATCTGTAGACGTGAGGAGTTTGGAACTGTGGCAATATGAGAGGTTCGTGAAGAATGGCGGACGACCTTTCTTTGGGAAGTTGGATGCGGAGGAGGCATTCCTATGGATATCGTCGGCCATAGGAGTGTTTGATAGTATGGCATGCCCTGTAGAACACAGAGTGCGCGTCGTCACAGGAGCATTCCAAGACGAAGCGAGGATATGGTGGAGTTCGGTGCAGAATTTT
>JAURVB010012523.1:0-47091 GCA_033002965.1 Piper betle | reverse complement strand
TACCAGCAAGGCCCACAATATCGTGAAAAATGGCGGGTCGTTACAACATGGCAACCCACAGCTAGTCCTTGGCTGATCCCATTCCGGCCACCCAATCAGCAACCCCGACCTGACCATGGTGACTCCATGTCGGTCACATAATCAGCCCATGACCCATGGCGACTACCCTAGTCGGCCACATAAATAGCACCCGACCAGACCCATGGCGGCTCCCCTTACACCACCATGACGACGACCCTCTAGCACCACCATGATGACGACCCTCTAGCACCACCACGGCGGCGCCCCCGACCAGCATGGCTACACCACCACACCGACGCCGACCTGTTCTCCCCCAGATTTCAGACCTGCGTGCCTCCTCGACGGTCTGCTTGTGTAAAGACCCGGAATATATATATATATATATTCGACGCGGTGGGATCGAACGTTGGTATCCATGAATTTATTTAAATTATTTACCCGCTACCCGGTTAATTATTAATTACCCGGTCAAGTGGAAAGTATTAGTTAACCGGTTAAGTATTTTTACCCGGTTAAGTAAAACCATACCATTTAACCGTTTAAACTAGTAAAGTGAACCGTATCACTTACCCATTTACCCGGCAACGAAGTGTGTTTTCATATACCCTAGGCCTTCTTTCATTATATAAGGAGAAGGAGGGGGCGTCATTCACATAAGTCTCTTTGGACAGACGCCGGTTTCCCCTTGTTCTGGTAAGTTTCTTCCTCTCTTCTTCTTAGTTTGCATGCATACATATGATAAAAATTATAATAAACTAGATAATCATGGAAACTAAAACCTGAAATCAACAAGAAAAAGGAGAATTAAACTGGACTAGAACCAGAAATCCACCCAGGAATGTAAATTGCTGCCGTGCAGCAATTCTTGGTTGCTTGTGATTAATTACAGCGACAAGTCATAATCTTTTGCTGATCAGTTGCTGCATCAACGTCCTTATGCATGTTGTAGTAATTATAGGTTAGATTTCATAGAATTTATGGCCAAGGATGGTAGCACGTCCTGCTGAATTGCAGCAACAGCACCATGGCGATTGTGTCACAAACAGTTGCATATAACACGCAGCAGTGTAGTGTTTCTCTTCTTCTGGGCGTTGGGTTGTTGTGCGGGAAGAAGGGGTCGCTTTGGGCGGTGCTGCTGGCCACGTCGGAGTCGCCATAGCAGCAGGTCGAGGTCGCCATGGCTGCTGGTTAGTCGCCTTGGTGGTGCAGAACAAGGTCGCCCTAGATAGTTGCTGCCAATTGGATTGCTAGGGAAGGGAAACAATTGGTGAAGGACATGATCTGGATTTGGGTCGAAGGAGAAGAGGTTGGAGTGGTTTTGGGTGGAGAAGAGAAAGGCTGACGGGAAAGAAGAAGAAGACTGGTTTTGGGTAGACTGACGGGAAAGAAGAAGAAGAAGAAGAAGAGGATGGCAGTTTTGTAATTTCTGTTTGACTCGATACGGGTTGAGTTAAAAATCATAATAATAATACCAACTCGTATTAAAATCATTAAAATAATTAATTTAAAGGGATACGAGTTAAGTGGCCAAAATAATAAATTTATAAATTATTACATGAAATTAATAAATTTCGATCAGGATAAACGGTAATTAATTAATCGGCTTATTAAAAGCGATTAACTTAAATTGAAGAGTTATGAGGAATATTTAATAAAGACTTCACCTTTATCATATAAAAATTATATTTGATAAATAAAACGATTATTCTTATAATAAATTCGTAAAGTAAAATAATGGATCAATAAAAGATAATCGTGTAGAAATCACGAGATAGCATAATTAATTAAATAAAGAAGTGTTGAACCTTATTGAATTAAATAAATTAATTAATGTGGCATATATTAAATATTTAGTTGCGTGCATTTTCGACGCGAGTAAAATTATACTAATGTATAATTTTATGCCCTCATTCATATTAGGGTTAGCGGATTACAGTCGGACGAACCCACAAGTCAGGTACGTATAATAGATAGAACATCATACTTTCCTTGTTGGTAGCCTAGGTCGGCCTGAGCCCAGATTCGACCACCATGCACCGAGTGCAACCGGGGTCAAAGAATTGACTCAGTCCGACACTGGGTCGTATTATGTGCGTAAATTGTGTAATGCATCGACATTGTTTTGGAGTAGTGATAGCCGCCCCATAAAAAGGCTACGGCCGGGGTGAGTGAGGCACAGCGATTCCTCCATCGCACTGGAGTGCAGTGATAGCCGCCCCATAAAAAGGCTACGGCCGGGGTGTGTGAGGCACTGGCACTGGAGTGCAGTGATAGCCGCCCCATAAAAAGGCTACGGCCGGGGTGTGTGAGGCACTGGCACTAGAGTTGGCAGTGAGAGCTTCCCCACGAACGGGGCATAGCAATCACCTGAGTGCAGTGATAGCCGCCCCACAAAAAGGCTACGGCCGGGGTGTGCAAGGCATTGGCACTGGAGTGCAGTGATAGCCGCCCCACAAAAAGGCTACGGCCGGGGTGTGCAAGGCATTGGCACTAGAATTGGTAGTGAGAGCTTCCCCACAAACGGGGCATAGCAATCACCTGAGTGCAGTGATAGCTACCCCACAAAAAGGCTACGGCCGGGGTGTGCGAGGCACTGGCACTGGAGACGGTAGTGGTAGCCTCCCCACAAAAAAGGCTACGGCCGGGGTGTGCGGATCACAGCGGATACCTCCTCCGCATTGTTTTGGAGTATAGCGGAATTGCTCCACCGCATATTAAAATAAACATAAGGAAATAGTGGAATGTACTTGTTTTGTTTTATCTATTATACTACTTAGTGTTGTAATCACTAACGCGGAATTGCCTCCGCAGGTGTGCAGATACGAGATTAGGTGATTGACATCCAGAGTATGGAGCAAAATAAATATGAGGACTCCTTTTTTTATTTAATTGAGAAATAAGTGTGGCTGCTGGGAAACGGTCCAAGACTGTGGGATCTTTATATATGTTATTATTTATAAAAAATGTTTGACATAATTACTTTACTTTTGAGTAACACCTAGCCAGTTAGGCCCACAATATCGTGAAAAATGGCGGGTCGTTACAGGTGGTATCAGAGCACGGTTTCCCAAAAGCTCACATCTTATGACTCAAGTACCTTGTTGAAGAGTCCAATATTTATTTTTCTCCAATAGGGTATGTCATTAGGGAATTAGTGGACTCCCTAATAAACCTATGTAATCATCGCAAAAAAATATTTTATGAACCATAACGGAATAAATTTTAGATGGCAGGCACCCGAAGGAAGTCGAGCCAAGTTGAGCGATCCGCGTTAGTGATTACAACACTAAGTAGTATAATAGATAAAACAAAACAAGTACATTCCACTATTTCCTTATGTTTATTTTAATATGCGGTGGAGCAATTCCGCTATACTCCAAAACAATGCGGAGGAGGTATCCGCTGTGATCCGCACACCCCGGCCGTAGCCTTTTTTGTGGGGAGGCTACCACTACCATCTCCAGTGCCAGTGCCTCACACACCCCGGCCGTAGCTTTTGTGGGGTAGCTATCACTGAGCTCAGGTGATTGCTATGCCCCGTTTGTGGGGAAGCTCTCACTACCAATTCTACTGCCAATGCCTTGCACACCCTGGCCGTAGCCTTTTTGTGGGGTGGCATCACTGGACTCCAGTTGCACTTTGGGCTGGGTCGTTACAGTTTGGCCCTCCAAGGTGACTCCATCCGGCCAGCATCACCGTTGGGAGCAATTCCCACCTCCAGCACGTCAACCCGGCACCATGAAACGAAACATGGCGTGGTTGCTGCTGGAAAACAGCAGGACGTCCTCCTAGTTTTTCCTTCCCTTGTTGATTTCTCATTTAAATCTTATGTTTATCATGTTTATGATTTATGCAACATGTGTATGCATGCAACAAAAGAAAAAGAAAGGAAAGAAAATTACCCGAGCGAAGGAGGAAATCCGGCGTCTGTCTGAGGAGGAAAAATGCAGATGACGCCCTCTCCTTCTCCTTTTATAATGAAATAAAATGACGGCTAGGCTAGGTGAAGCACCCCTTCACCGTAATTCCTTTAACCGGGTAATTGGGTAATTGACATGGTTCACTTAACCATTTCACTTAACCTGTTAAGTGGGTACATGGTATGGTTCACTTAAATGGTTAAATGGTTAAATAGTGTAGTGGACTCGACCGATTCAACTAGAATTATCTTGTTAAAAATTACTTTTCAATTAACCGGGTAATTCATACTTAACCAGCTAATGATTTTTTTCCATTTGAATGAAAAAATTAAAATTTTCCCAGGTTCAATCCCACCTCGTCGAACGTTATTATTATTATTATTATTATTATTATTATTATTATTATTATTATTGTTATTATTCCTGGGTCTTTACATGCTCTATAACTGATAACCCACCCAAACTACCTGTGAGATCCCTCAACTTAGTCCCACATCTAATATCTACTGGGAGAAGATCCTGTTTATTAGTGGGAATGGACTATTGATCTTTAACTTGGGTTAACCCTTTTAAAGAAATGACTTAGGCCGATTAGTTGCACTCTGGACCTGCCGGTCACGGTCCAGAAAGGTCGTGGGCTGGGGCTAAGAATGGGCTGGACTAGGGACGTTGGCTAGGCTGCCGGTCACTAGCCAGAAAGGTTGTGGGCTGGGGCTTGCAACGGACTAAGTATAGGTATTTCGGGGACGAAATTTCCTAAGGTGGGTGGGTTGTTTATAAGTTGGAATGGACTATAGATCTTTAACTTGGGTTAACCCTTTTAAGGAAATGACTTAGGCCCATTACATTGCACTTTGGGCTGGGTCGTTACTGTAACACCCCAAATCCGGTTCACACTCGTGAACCGAACCGGCATGTTACCAACCCTGGTTAGGTCAGATAGCTGCTATGACTCTACTTCATACTATGGCTCAGGTGACTATCTACACAGCCACTAACTACTACTGAAGGGAGGCGAGAACACCTGTACATACACAGCGTGTCTCAAGGAGTATGATAACATACTCTGCATAGGGCTGTAGCATCTGCATCTGGTCTGTGGGACATGCTCTGATCAATGTATACTCATCTCAGTCATCTGGGTAAACTGATAGTAAAACTGATACAAAAGGGTGAGTGGGACATGCTCTGATCAATGTATACTCATCTCAGTCATCTGGGTAAACTGATAGTAAAACTGATACAAAAGGGTGAGTGGAAATCCTCAAGTGAAAACACCACTCTGTCTGATATCTCTGGTTATAAGAAGGGAGGCTGAATCTCGTGGAAATCTAGTCTCACTACTGAAGAGATCTCAATATGTAACGACCCGCCATTTTTCATGATAATATTGTGGGCCTAACTGGCTAGGTGTTACTCAAAATTAAAGCAATTATGTCAAACATTATTATAAATAATAACTTATAATAAGATCCCACAGTCTTGGACCGTTTCCCAGCAGCCACACTTATTTCTCAATTAAATAACAAAAAGGAGTCCTCATATTACTTTGCTCCATGCTCTAGTTGTCAATCATCTAATCTCGAATCTGCACACCTGCGGAGGCAATTCCGCGTTAGTGATTACAACACTAAGTAGTATAATAGATAAAACAAACAAGTACATTCCACCATTTCCATATATTTATTTTAATATGCGGTGGAGCGATTCCGCTATACTCCAAAACAATGCGGAGGAGGTATCCGCTGTGATCCGCACACCCCGGCCATAGCCTTTTTATGGGGAGGCTACCACTACCGTCTCCAGTGCCAGTGCCTCGCACACCCCGGCCGTAGCCTTTTTGTGGGGAAGCTATCACTGCACTCAGGTGATTACTATGCCCCGTTTGTGGGGAAGCTCTCACTACCAATTCTAGTGCCAGTGCCTCACACACCCCGGCCGTAGCCTTTTTATGGGGAGGCTATCACTGCACTCTAGTGTCAGTGCCTTACACACCCCGGCCGGAGCCTTTTTATGGGGAGGCTATCACTACACTCAGGTGATTGCTACACCCCGTTTGTGGGGAAGCTCTCACTGCCAACTCTAGTGCCAGTGCCTCACACACCCCGGCCGTAGCCTTTTTATGGGGCGGCTATCACTGCACTCAGTGCCAGTGCCTCACACACCCCGGCCGTAGCCTTTTTATGGGGCGGCTATCACTGCACTCTAGTGCGATGGAGGAATCGCTGTGCCTCACTCACCCCGGCCGTAGCCTTTTTATGGGGCGGCTATCACTACTCCAAAACAATATCGATGCATTACAAGATTCACACACATAACACGACCCAGTGTCGGACTGAGTCAATTCTTTGACCCCGGTTGCACTTCGTGCATGGTGGTCGAATCTGGGCTCAGGCCGACCTAGGCTACAAATAAGGAAAGTACGATGTTCTACCTATTATACGTACCTGAATTGTGACTTCGTCTGACTGTGACCCGTGAACCCTAATCTGAATGAGGGCATAAAATTATACATTAGTATAATTTTATTTTGCATGAACCTACATGCAACTTACATGACTAATATACTATCAATTTAAATGATGTAATTAGTTCATGTTAGTCTTCATTCCTTATTAAATTTTCAGCAATTCTATTAATTATTAACATGTCCATTTACAAAACAACTAAGCAATCGACAAGAACCCCATGAATAAGACGCTGGAGATCTAGCAACTTGGCAAGGCATCTTCAAGAAACCTTGCATGCAAGAATCCTAATGGAAACAAATAAGATGAGGGATGAAATACTCACACAGTAATGGGGAGGTCGCCTGGGACGGAGATGAGGGATGAAATACTCCCTCCTCCTGCATATATATACACTTCAACCATTCCCTCCATTAAATTCTCATACCCCATCATCCATTGGTATTTCCTAGGTTCAACGAGCCCCTTCATTAAATTCTCACACCCCATCATCCATTGGTTTTTCCTAGGTTCAACGACCCCTTCATTAAATTCTCACACCCCATCATCCATTGGTATTTCCTAGGTTCAACGACCCCTTCTCCTTTTATAAAGAATAAATGACGGCTAGGGTTTGTGGAAGCACCCTTTCACCATAATTCCTTTAACCGGGTAATTGGGTAATTAACACGGTTCACTTAACCTTTCCACTCAACCTCTTAAATGGGCACATGGTATGGTTCACCTAAATGGTTAAATGGATAATTAATGTGTTCGACTTGACTGATTCAACTAGAATCGTCCGATTAGAAATTACTTTTCAATTTAATCTGGTAATTCATACTTAACCAGCTAATGAAAAAAAAAATTTTTTTTCCGGGTCTTACAATTCTGGCTTTGACTGGCACATGCCACTTGCATAACATGGTTGTTGGTAGTTCCGGCTTCGACTAACATGTGCTTGCTCGCGTAGTGCAGTTATTGAAATACACGAAAACTACATATATATAGGTTTGGGTAGGGATTTATAAAATAGGCCCGAAGGCAACTTGTGGTGGATCTTGTTTTCGAAAACATACTCAAGGGATCTCATCCTCGAGGGTTATTAATTAGGAAGATCAATCGATTAAATGACCCGGGTTATGTGGGATCTAATAAATCGCCACACAACTCATCCTATAATCAGTAAAAATTAAATCACAATAGAAGAGAACAATAAGTCAGGGGCGAGTCCCAAACGGACCTGGTAGAAGCTCCAAGCGTGTCTTAGCGCTTAAACGGTGAGCTCCTACTCCGTACCTAATCGTCAGTCTTGTGGTGATGGCGACGAGGTTGTGGCTGACTTGAGTGAGGATCGTGGGGAGAAAAGTGAAGGACGAAAAAGAAGAAGGAAGTTGGGTGAGAAGGATGAATGGTGATAGTGTTAGAAGTGTGGCATATACAGATGTCAGGGTGAGAAGAATGAATGGTCAGGTGAGAAAAACGAATGGTCAGGTGAGAAAAATGAATGGTTGGTGAGAAAAATGAATGGTCATCTCATAATTAAAACTTGACCCAATTCTAAAAATAATTGTCGAACCGACTAGTTCAGATTATAAAACCCTGATTCGAATCACGGGTTTTACATTCTTCCCTCCTTATAAAAATTTCGTCCTCGAAATTTTAAATTATGAAGGCTCACTTTCAATGTCCTAGTTGACCACATATGAAGCATGCATCCGTACCCACTCTGCATATTTCTCTGGGACAACGTCCATAGTTTTGATATGTTGGGTGTCTATTGTCTCTGTTCATAGTCTCAGTGGGGTCGAGTAGCCAAGATGCTCTCAAATTAACTTGTGGCTCACACCACATCCCAAAAAGTGGCAAATCTGCATTTATACCTTTGCCAACCGTGCAATGGCAGCTTTCATTTTTGTCTGACAGCTTCGAACGCTGTGGCAATTTACTAAGCCTGGTTCACTGGGATTTTTTGGCAGTGATGCAGCTCTAGATCAGCTAGACACCGTCTTGCATGATTAATCCAACTCACTGATCCAATCCTAAAAATACTGTCATACTACCTATTGGTGAGAAATCTGTAAATCAAAGATAAGGACAGAAATATATACCTGCGAGCTGGACTTGGAGCAATCTTTGTACACACATCACCTATGAATATATCTTCCAACTGAATCGACCAAGAATCTGATCTGATACCAAAATTGTAACACCCCAAATCCGGTTTACGCCAGGAACTAAACCGGAATCTCACTGGTCCCGGTTAGGTCGGCTAACCCAAACCCAACCCTATGGATCTACTCTCGGCATCTCGAGATGGAAGATGTTTATTGCTATGCATGGATCAATGCATCGAACCCTAACATGCTACTACATGAATGACATGACTACTAGTTTACCAAACAAAATAAATACAATAAAGTCGATATAAATTCCTAAAATAGATCGGACAAAATTTCCCTTAAAAGTGCTATTAAAGTTCACCCTGTCAAATGAACATGTATAAATATATATAAATATAACACATTGGTATTCACACAAAATTCTAATCTGCTGCATAATTTATTCTAAATCTTGAGTCTCGACCCATCTGTGCATTCTAATTACTTTTCACATCATATGAATTCAATTGTCATACCTTACATCACATCATTATTAATATAATGACAACATAAACAAAGCATTAACATTCTATCGTTTGACATGTGTGTCCACAAAAGACGTCACTGCTCCTCCATCTTGGCTAGCTCATCCTACTCTTGATCATTACATACATATATTATAAAAACACGTCAGTAACGAGTGTTATTGGTCCAAAAATATAACTAATATCAAACTGACTATGAGAGCAAACTCTCATATGAAAGTAAACATCGTGAAATCTCTGAAGGGCATCTACTGAACTGAAATCTTCTTTAATTGAACTTATCTGCTAGTGTTGATGCCTCGACATATTCTCATTTCACTTTCTGGTCCTTTGGGAGTACTGTTATATCCTAAGACCGTTTTTCTCATTTCTGGCTTCAACTGACATATGCTTGCTCATGTAGTGCAGTTATTGAAAAATCACAAAAACTACAAATATATAGGTACGGGTAAGGATTTATAAAATAGGCCCGAAGGCAACTTGTGGTAGATCTTATTTTTGAAAACATACTCGAGGGATCTCATCCTCGAGGGTTATTAATCTAGAAGATTGATTGATAAAATGACCCGGGTTAAGTGGGATCCAATAAAATGCCACTTAACTCGTCCTACAATCTGTAATAATTAAATCACGATTGAATAGAATAATAAGTCAGGGGCAAGTCCTAAACGGAACTGGTAGAAGCTATGAGCGTGTCTTAGCACCTAAATGGTGAGCTCCTACTCCGTACCTAATCGTCAGTCACGTGGTGATGGAGACGAGGTTGTGGCTGACTTGAGTGAGGATCGTGGGGGGAAAAGAGAAGGGCGAAAAAGAACAAGGAAGTTGGGTGAGAAGGATGAATGGTGATGGTGTTAGAACGAGTTGTGAAATATATAGATGTCAGGGTGAGAAGAACAAATGGTCGGTCAAAAAAATGAATGGTCAGGTGAGAAAAATGAATGGTTGGTGAGAAAAATGAATGGTCATCTCGTAATTAAAACTTGACCCAATCCTAAAAATAATTGTCAAACCGACTGGTTTAGATTATAAAACCCTGATCGAATCACCGGTTTTACACTCCCCACCACCCCTAAATTGATCCACAACTTAACTAGCAGGTATGTCTTTGTGTGTGCTTTCACTAACCTCTTTTGTTGTACTTCTAGTTGTTAGTTTGTGTGTGGCAGTTTGCTATTCGCACTTTGTAAGTTAGTCTGTGGTTAGTGTTAGTGGTAAGATAGTTTGAGCAGATGGCAAGAAGACATCGAGGTAGACCGCCACTACGTAGCAGGCCTTCGCCTAATAGGCAAACCCCATCGCCCGTGCAAGAGCCGATGGCAGATCCCCAAACAGAGCTGATTAGGATCCTCTGAGAGGAGCTGCTGGCCATGAGGGCAGTGCTCCTGTGAGGAGATAACTTGACTATTGCATATAGTCCAGGAGATGGTCATGGTCGTGGCCATACTGGAGAAGAGACTAACAGGGGTGGAGACACCTACTAAGGCTTCTAAGCCAGAGCGAGTACCACCACCGCCGTTGCTTCCAGCTCAGCATCCCCATATTCCACCGATGCAGCTGACAGTAGGGTTGTATGTGATCTCAGCCCTAGGGATGCCAGTGGGAGTTCCACTCCCAAGGAGACTGGCAGTGATGTGGAGACGAGCTAAATCCCATCATTTGGTTGTTGGAGAGGGCTCAGGTAGTCACGGCCCTGAATAGCCCCATTACACTAGGGAGCGGTGGGATGTTGAGCGGCTTCCTAAAGAATGGGGGTTATCTATTCTTCGTGAGCATGAATCCCAAGGTTGTGTTGGAGGGGATTGACGAGGCTAGATCAGTGTAAATACACTTGGACTGTCCCCTAGAGCTATGGGTGCATGTAGCCACTTGAGCTATGTAGAGCATGGGCTGACTCTAGTGGGATTATGCCCACATAGCCTTTTTGGAGGGTAGGGCCCTTGAGCTGATTATGGGTTCAGTCTAGGGAGGTCTTATAGTTCTAGAACTTCTCCGCCACTGTCAAGGCGAAGAAGAAGATGGAGTTTCTGTCTTTGAGGCAGTAGGAGGGTATGTCCATAGACGACGACCAGTCTATGTTCCTTATGCTGGAGAGGATTGCCCTGGGTAGCTTCTCATCAGAGAGGGAGATGGCTGGCCAGTTTGTATCAGGATTGCACATCAGTTTGCGAGCATTTGTGGCAACATTCTCCTATGTGACTCTTGTAGAGGCCATCATGAGGTCATTACAGTGCAAGCATGCTCATGATTTGCACCATCAGGCCAAGGGTACCGCACCATATGGCAATAAGGGGCAGAAGAACAAGGCAGAGGATCAGCAGGGCAAGCCGCAAAGACAGAGGATAGGTGGAGTGACATTGTATGCAACAGAGGGGCAGTATGTGCAGAGGTTAGAGGTGACCAACATCAGCGGGTGCAGGGACCACCACAGGGGCACTAGGGTTAGAGAGGCCGACAGGGCCAAAGGGGTTGACGTCAAGGTCAGTAGGGACAGGCTGGCCTAGTTGCGTTAGACATTGGGATGACACCGGCATAGGATGTCACATAGCCTGATGCGGCAGATACAGGGTGGTTGACCAGAGCAAGAGGGTAGGATGTATGATGTGATGGATGGGACTTCACATTGATTGCCAAAGATGAAGTTTCGGCTCAAACGGAAGAGAATGTTAGGATTACATTCCAAGGCAAAACCAGAGACAGAGGAGGATGTATGATATCTTATCAGCAGGCTCAGAGATTAATAGATAGGGGTCGTAGAGTCTTCCTTTGTTGTGGGGACACCAGATCAGTTAGCACTAGAGTTGGCAAGGATTCCAATGGTCACTGAGTTCACAGATGTCTTCCCAGATGAGGTGCCTAGACTACCACCTGCCAGAGAGGTGGAGATCGCTGATGATTTGGTCTCTCGTACTATGCCTATCTCTAGGGTATTGTATTGAATGGAACATCTTGATCTCAGGGAGTTCAAGACTCAGTTGCAGGAGCTATTGGAGCAAGGTTTCATTAGACCAATTGTCTCACATTGGGGTGCTCCACTCCTCTTCATCAAGAAGAAGGATGGGAGCATGAGGTCTGTGCATCGAGTACATAATGCTCAACCAGGTTACGGTAAAGAACCGTTATCCCCTCCCGTAGAAAGATGATTTGTTAGATCAGCTTGGAAGAGTTGCTGTGTATTCGAAGATCGATCTTCAGTTAGGCTACCATCAATTGAGGACAAGAGAGGACGATGTATCGAATGCAAGCACTACGAGTTCTAAGTCATGCCTTTCGGGCTGACAAATGCACTGAGAGCGTTCATGGATCTCATGAATCGGGCCATACTTAGACCAATTCATTATTGTATTTTTAGATGACATCCTGTTTTACTCAAGGTCCATAGAGGAGCATGAGACACACTTGAGGATTATTTTGTAGACCCTATGGGATCACCTCCTGCATGCAAAGCTCTCCAAGTGTGAGTTTGATTGTACGAGGTCGTCTTATTGGGACAAGTAGAATCATCGGCAGGAATTGAGATGGGAGCACCTCTACCTCCACATAGATACGAAGTTATTATCGGAGGTTCATACAGGGTTTCTCTTCTCTAGTAGCCCCTCTCACACGGCTGATGCAGATAGGTAGAGTGATAACCTATAATTCCTGGCAATTGAAAGTGCATGAGCAGAACTCCACATGAGAGTTAGAGCTTGCAGCCATCGTATTTGCAGTCACATGGAGACACTATTTGTATGGCATATCTTTTCAGCTCTTTACCGATCATAAGAGCTTGAAATACTTCTTTACATAGAAAGACCTAAATAGTAGAGAACACAGGTGGTTGAGTTCCTAGCAGGTTATGACATTGACATTGCCTACCAACTGACAAATGTGGTTGTAGATGCCCTGAGCAAGAGGTAGTAGTATGTGGAGCCAGATTGGCTGCTATGGGTATAAAGTATGAGGACCAAAGAGAGGATGTAGCCGACTAATACCTTGTGGCAGTGTAGGAAGGCTGATGATTATTAGTCTAACTATGCCAGACTGTATCAGACTAGGCACAGGCAGTTGATCAGCTACCAGAGTAGTGGTACTACAGGGGACTCATTCCGGGTTGGTTAGAGAGGCAAATGGTTTGTACTAGATTAGAGGACAGCTATATGTGCCAGATGTTCCAGAGTTTCCCAGATTGCATAAGGACATTTTGCACGAGGCCCATCACTTGAAGTTCACGGTGCACCTGAGCTTCGTGAAGATGTATCACAACATTATCACACATCTACCCTTCCAGCCAATAGATGGATGCAGTATGCGTTGTCGTTGATAGGTTGATGAAATTTACACACTTTATACCTATTTGTATGACCTATCTCATGTCTACGTTGGCTAGATTATACCGTGACCAAATTGACAGACTCCAAGGAATTCCTAGGGACTCGAGATTCACCTCTTCCTTCCAACGAGAACTTAGGACAGTGACCAAGTTTAGTACAACTTATCATCCATAGACTGATGACTAGTGCGAGAGGACGATTCATATCAAGACTTGCTTCGGTCGTGTGTGATGGACTTCAATGGACCATGGGAGGAGCATCACTTTGGTGGAGTTTGCGTATGACAACAGGCTAGAATAAGGATGGTACCCTTCATATGGCAGGCCGTGCAGGTCACCGTTGTGTTGGCTAGAGTGCGGTGAGCCATTGATAGTAGGCCCAGAGTTGCTTCAGGACATGCGGAGGATAGTTGACTTCATCAGGCAGAGATTGGCAACTCAGGATGTTTTCTTTCATATGAGAGTTTGCTCTAATAGTTAGTTTGATATTAGTTATATTTTTGGACCAGTAATAGTCATTAGTGACGTGTTTTTATAATATATGTAAGTAATGATCAGGAGTAGGATGAGCTAGGCAAGATGGAGGAGCAATGACGTCTCTTGCAGACGCACATGTCAGATGATAGAATGTTAATGCTTTGTTTTTGTTGTCGTTATATTAAGAATGATGTGATGTAAGGTATGACGATTGAAATCACACGATGTGAAAAGTAATTAGAATGCACAAATGGGTCGAGACTCAAGACTTAGAATAAATTATGCAGGAGATTAGAATTTTGTACGAATATCAATGTGTGATATTTATATATATTTATACATGTTGATTTGATAGGGTGAACTTTAATAGCACTTTTAAGGGAAATTTTGTCCGTTCTATTTTTCGAATTTATATCGACTTTATTGTAATTATTTTGTTCGGTAAACTAGTAGTCATGTCATTCATGTAGTAGCATGTTAGGGTTTGGTGCATTCATCAATGCATAGTAATAAACATCTTCTATCTCAAGATGCCGAGAGTAGATCCATAGGATTGGGTTTGGGTTAGCTGACCTAATCAAGACTAGTGATATTCCGATTCGGTTCGTAGAATAAACCGGATTTGAGGTGTTACATGTAGTCTTAAATAGAACAACCACATACAACATATGGGCATACAACATATCATACGTGCATATCATACAACATACAAGACGCACGCACAACACACGCATTTTGAAAGTGTGCTGCCTTAATAGTCAAAGAGGTCCAATTTGGCTCGAAGGAATGGACCAAATACTGATCCTATAATTTAGAAACTACTCATTGGGCTATCATGTATAGACTTTATAGAAGAGGATCCCAAACTTTGTCTAGGCTTAAGATGGATACCAAGCTTAGTTTTCATAGAATGCGTGCATAGTTCGTACTACAAAGGCATAGTATTAGGGTTTAGGGTTTAGGGTTTAGAGTATTAGACACCCCTAGTCATAGAGGCAAAGCCTCCCCTACATCTATAAGCGATGACTTTAAAAATACAATGATCACTCCCAACTGTAGAAGAAGAACACCCCCGCTATAGTTTTTGAGATTTCATGTTGTTGCATACATCATATTCTTACTACTTAGTTCATGTGATTGGCTTAGGTCTTCTTTCTAGTTACATGAAGATGATGTGAGTATTTAAACAAGGGTCGTGATTACTTGTTCCACATACCTACGCAAACAATAATTAAAGTGTTAGAGAATTACGCAACATCAATGAGTATCATGCCATCAAACCATATTACCCAGACTTCATGCGGGTCTTCTAGTGATGTGAATGGTAGCCTCCTCCATCCACGCTACTCTTACACACGAACAGCTGCAACCAAATATGTTTTGTGTACCTGACTTAGCTCCTCATCGCTTAGGGCTTATATACCATGCAAATGATGGTTTACCTTGCCCGAAAGTATTGCAAATCTACAGTAATAATATATTAAAATAACAATAAAACATGCTTAGCACAACCATCATACATATATCAAAATCATACAAGGTTCACATAGTTAGGGCACACACCCGTCAATAGTCATCCACAAAATACATAGTTGCATACATATAACATAACACAGGGCCCCGACCACCACCACCACTTAGCTGCATAATCAATGTACCTAGGCCGGCCAACGCCAGCGAACCTCACATACATATAATTGAAAACCATGTCAATAATCAGTAATTTGATTACCGGTTTGAATAACTACCAATAAAATAGCAAGCTGGCAAATCAGTATTCCATTACACATGGAAACTTAGTAAACTTCAAACGTGCCTCACACTAGGCTGTAAGCAAACATACTTAAACGACTGCAAGCACGCATACACGACTAATATTCATATTCATACATACAACACTTACGCCCTTACATCTTGCGTATTACTCCTGCCATAGTACTCGAGTGGAAAAAGGAATGTTTAAGTTAGTGTGGCAAATTCTGAAAATGTCATGCATTATGCAATACATCATACTCCTCACTACCTTAGGGTTTAAAGGACTACTAGTGCAATCCATACATAATGTACACACTCTTACTCGTAAAAAACATAAACCCTCATATTTATTCATATAGGCTTGGGAGAGGATTTAATACTTATTTTCTAGATCGTACCTTTCAAAGACCACCAAGGAGTCTCAACCTTGAAGTTCAATTAAACACATGTAGAAAACAAGGCTAAATGACCCGACATTAGACGGTTTGACAAAATGCCGCTGATGCCATCCTATGTCTGAAACATGGTTAAACTAGACACACATGCAGTCCTACAAACCCGGATGAGTAGTGTAACACCCCGTTTCGGCTCACCCATGAACCGACCCGGAAATGTCACCAGCGACCCAACTGTTGGCTAATCTATTGGATTCGGTTAAGCCGACCCAGATCTGCCCTCGGCGTCTAAAGATGGAGATGAAAACATGAAATGCATGAATGGGAACAATTGGGTTCTAGTAGAGTCCTACATGCATGCCATCACGTGCAAGCAAAGACAAAACAAAACAATAAATGAGAAACCAAAAGAAAATATATACTACTACGGAAAAACGAATAGAGTTTCCCTTAAAAGTGCAATAAGGGCCAACCTATCCACAACAAAGGTATATAAATATTTTATCAAAATATGACAAAACATAACAATTTACCATGACATTCAATCATTATCTCATTTGTTTCACCTGAGCCGAGTTTGAACTCCAAGGCTCCCTACTCATTCACATTGATCTGTTCGTTTCATAACAAGCAATTCATTTAAGCAAACACATCGAAATTAACATTCACGTAGCGATAACACACCGTCATTATAGATTACACGTGGCAGGTACATGTGTGCGTGATTCCGTGCTGCTCCTCTGCAGTCCCGACAACTTTCTTTGCTCGCATTCCTCACCTACATATATATAGAAAAACCGTCAGTAACGAGTGTTACTGGCCTGGAAAATAACTAATATCAATCTCTATTTTTGCCATGTTATGATGCATGTGCATGAATTTTTGTTTTTATATCCATGCATATTTTTGGATAACCCCCGACTAAGGCAGATAGTTACAACAATATTTTCTGAATATTTTGATTTTGATATTTAGTTACAACAATATTTTCTGAATATTCCGATTTTGATTTTTACCCGATGATTTTCCCCAAACCCACAATATTTCATGAATATTTCAATTTTTACCCAATTTATTTGTGAGTGGAGAGGGATATGAATGGATGTATATATGGATACATGAGAAGGGTATGGGTTGGTTTTGGAAGGGAAGTGGGGACTAACAGGGTGCTTCAAGTTGGAAAGCAAAACATGCACCCACCAAGTAGGTCTTGAAATCAAAACCTGGTACACAAATACATGACACTAAACGAGTACATTATATATATTTTTGATAATGTAAATCATTTAAACCTTATTAATATAGTAAAATAATGCTTAATATTGTATAACACGTTAAATCCGGTTCAACCCGGTCCTACTCGATCAAACCAAGCACACTACGTACCAATAAAAAATCCCTTATGATCATCGATATAATTTTAAAAATATTGGTTCACATATAATCGACTGGCCATCCCTACAAATAGATTACTTAACTCCATTTGTGAGAATACGACATAAACCCACTTACAACAAAAACAAAACCAATTTAATAATATAGTAAAAGTTCACTTAAAAAATACAAAGAAGAAAGTATTAAAAAGAGTCTACTATTGGGTAAGGGATAAAAATTAAGGGAAACTATGTGATAGATAAATAAAGATAATATTGAGGAAGATAAGACATAAGTCCACCGTCTGTTATTTCAAACTCGGTCACCATACTCTTCTTAAAATCTTCATATATTTTTGAGTTGCTACTTGTAAAAATTAAATCATCAACATATAAGCAAACAAATAATAAATCATCATTGTTACTCAGTCTTAATGTAAAGAGCATATTCATATGGACATCTCGTAAAACCAACTTTCAATAAATATTTATCTATTTTGCTATTCTACGCTCTGTGAGCTTGTTTCAAACAATATAGTGCCTTCTTTAATTTAAGCACCTTGTCTTCGCGACTCTTGTCAGCATATCTAAGTGGTTGTCTAACATAAACTTCTTGAAGATAACCATTTAAGAAAGTAGATTTTACATCCATCTGAAAATTTTTGTCCAACTATATTGAGTAGCTAATGAAATAAATAAACAAATAGATTCAAGACAAGCAACAAGAGTAAATACCTCACCATAGTCAATTCCAGACTGTTGCTTATATCCTTTAGCTACTAACCTTGCTTTATTTCTTTCAACTTCTCCTTTTGCATTCCTCTTGATCTTGTATACCCATTTCATTGGTAGGATTTTCCTCACCAAGGTCGACGATGACCTCTTTCCCCTTAGTTCCTTGCTTGTTCCCCTGCTTGGCTGGTGCCATGGAGGAGACGATTGGCCTGGAATCTGAAGGGAGTTGGAGAAATGGTTGAGATGATGGAGGATGGGACAGTGGTTAAACCCTGCTCCCAGGAAGATCTCCCTAGAAAATAGGAAGAAGAACAAAGAACAAAGATAAGAAGAAAACAAAGATTTAATTCATCAAAAGTCATGTCCTTTACAATCAGTCTCTCCCCCTTATATAGCCACACTTCCTAGTTTTCCCCCATTACAATTTATTCTCATTATTCACCTCGAATTCATCCTTACAATTTATTCTCATTATTCACCTCGAATTCATGGATCTCGCAATGCCCCGTAACGCCCTTTCGTTCTACTCACTTTATTCATACCATTACCCTCCCCTTTACAAGAACCTTGTCCCCAAGGTTGAACATAAAGTAGTCGCCAGTCGAGGAGTAGAAGGGAAGTGCGGGATGGAGTGGACCACCTGTAAAGTCATTAACAACCCATGATTTCGAGTTGATAATGAATGTGATGGTTTCTTCTTATCACCCAACGGACTAAGGGGTATAGGCTGGCCATGCAGCTCTATTGTTTTGCCTTTTTCAGTGAACGACATGGTAAGGAATTCAAAATTCCATAGTATGGGTCCCAATGTCTTCAACCATTGGGTGCCAAGAAGAACATCAAATTCCTCCAGCGGAAGGATGAAGAAATCCGATACCGTTGTATACCCAGGAAGATCTAACTCAATGCCCACACACTGTGCTCCACATTTTATTCTCTTGCCAGTAGCAAGCTGAACTTTTATGCCCTTGGTTGTTTGCACCGGCAGCTTCAATTTCTGGATCAAACTGGTATTTAAAAAGTTGTGTGAGCTTCCCGAATCAATTAGCACTGTTACTTGGTGTCCTCTCACGTTTCCCAATAACCTCATAGTATTAGCTGTGGAGGCACCAGTTAATGCATTAACTGAGATTGCCTGAGTCTTTGAATCCCCTTCCTGCTCACTATCATCTTGTTCTGAAAGATCATCTTCCCCTACGACTTCAATGTTGAATAGCTGCTTGCATTTGTGTCCAGGGAAAAATTTCTCATCACATTTGAAGCATAGTCCTGCTGCTTTCCGTTCTTGCAACTGTTCGACACTGAATTTCCTGCCTGGAGTTATTTTTTTAGATTGCAAGTCTGCACCCATGGCTACTTCATCTTTGTTGCTTTCTGAACTGTGTTCCCTTTGAGAGGAAACAGCTGTGGATTGAAAATTTCCTCTCGTCTGTCTTCCATATGTATGCAATCTCTGACTCACATGATGCTCTAAATGTCTTGCGAGTCCTTGTGCATCTAATAAAGTCTCCGGTTTTCTTGCTTTCACCTCCATTCGCAGCTGGGACTTGAGACCACAAGTGTAACTGCTAATCTTCTGTTTTTCGGTCATATGTCCAGCTCTTGACGCCAATCTATTGAATCGAGCAGTGTATTCTTGGACTGAAGAATCCTGAGATAATCGAGTGAGATCGCCGTAAAAATCCTCATAATCCGAGGGTCCAAACTGCAAGTTCATGGCCTCTTTCAGCTGCTGCCAAGAAACCATTTCCTGATGTTGTTGCAGCATATCAAACCAAATCTGGGCGTCGTCCTCCAAGTGGAAGCTTGCTAGTTCGACTTGCAATGCTTCATGGATATTGTGCAACTTGAAAAATTTCTCTGCTCGACTAAACCATGAGATGGGATCCTTTGCCCCATCAAATTTAGGAAAGCTTAGTTTGGATCCCTTCAAGCAGTCCTCAATTTGCACAATTTGATGAAACCCCTCCTGGACATTATGACGAACAGGTTCCACCCTTGATCTGTGCTTTTCTTGCTGAAACTTTCCCCCTGAAGACATGGTTGGAAATTCCTCTCCAAGTCTAGCGTGTGGAATCCTTCCTCCCGACATCCTCACCTGCTCGTCCCTTTGGGTGTTTCTTCGACTATCCTGCCATTGATCATCAATATCCAACCCAACAGGAACTCTCATATGAGATGTCCCAATTCCCTCACGATTATCCAGATTCCCCCTAACCTCAACTCTCGATTGCATTAACATGTCGAGTTTTGTAGAAATTTCAGCAACAGCAGTAATCAAGTAATCCTGAATCTGTTTAATGTGAGATAATTCAATCGAGTTTGGTGATGGATTCGTACCTCCCTCGCCTTGCTCTGATGCCAAATTGGTAGGATTTTCCTCACCAAGGTCGACGATGACCTCTTTCCCCTTAGTTCCTTGCTTGTTCCCCTGCTTGGCTGGTGCCATGGAGGAGACGATTGGCCTGGAATCTGAAGGGAGTTGGAGAAATGGTTGAGATGATGGAGGATGGGACAGTGGTTAAACCCTGCTCCCAGGAAGATCTCCCTAGAAAATAGGAAGAAGAACAAAGAACAAAGATAAGAAGAAAACAAAGATTTAATTCATCAAAAGTCATGTCCTTTACAATCAGTCTCTCCCCCTTATATAGCCACACTTCCTAGTTTTCCCCCATTACAATTTATTCTCATTATTCACCTCGAATTCATCCTTACAATTTATTCTCATTATTCACCTCGAATTCATGGATCTCGCAATGCCCCGTAACGCCCTTTCGTTCTACTCACTTTATTCATACCATTCATTCATATAGCTTTGTGTCCCTTTGGAAGTATAGATATCTTCCAAGTGTTATTCTTTTTGATAGCCTTGATTTCATCATCCATTGCTTGCTTCCAACACTTGTCATGCATATCTTCCTCAAAACCTAATGGTTCATTTGGGGCCTCAATTTTTGAACAAATGGCTTCTTGGTTGTTGCGAAAAATGGGATGGTTGGATTTCTTTGATGGAGTCTTCATATCTTTCATATCTAATGATGATCTCTCTCCTTCCTCCTTTTCTTATTCATTCTTGTCTTCATCTAGCTTTATAAGTAGAAGCACATTTATAGGCTCAACTTGATTGTGCCAATCCCATGCTCCTACTTCATCAAACTACACATCTCTACTAATGATTATATTTTTATGAATCGGATCATAGATCTTATAAGTTTTGCTCCTTAGATCATAGCCAACAAAAATACATTTTGTACTTTTATCATCAAATTTTCTTTTTCTAACATTAGGTATATGTGCATAAGCAACGCAATCAAAACCTTTAAAATATGACACGCCTGGTTTTCTTCCTCCATGCTTTTTAAGATGTCTTTTTTCCTTGTATGCTTCGTGTAGGACACCAATTTAGAAGATACACAGCACAATCTATCGTTTCTCCCCAAAATTCTTTTGGCAAATTCTTTGTTTTAAACATGCTTTGAACCATATTGAGGATGATTCTATTCTTCCTTTTAGTTACTCCATTTTGTTGCGGTGAGTATGGAGCAGTCAATTGTCTCCTAATGTTATGTGTTTCACAAAATCTTGCAAACTCCTTGAACATAGATTCACTACCTATATCCCACCTCAAAGTCTTGAGATACTAATGACTTTCATTTCTATAAAAGTTTTTAAAATTCTTGAGATACACATGTCATTATACTATAATTATCAATGGACGTAAGGAAATATTTATTCTCACCAAGTGATGTACGAACAATAAAATCATATACACCATTATGAACAAGTTGTAGTGGCTTTGTAGCTCTCTAATATGCTTCCTTTTGAAATGGGCTTTGATGATGTTTGTCTAACATATATCCTTCACATAATTATCTTGGTACATTTTATGAGTGATTAAAAATATGTGATCATCAATGCTAACATTCCCAAATCTTAAATGTCAAGTCATGATGTATCCTATAAACCATAGTTAGCACGAATCGGCCGATTCCGTGCGGAATCGGCCGATTTAAATCGGATCGGCGTCGCGCCGATCCGATTTCGGGGCCGACTCGGTCGGCCCCGAATCGGGTCGTGAATCGGCCCGTTTCGGCCGATTCCGACCGATTTAAATCGGAATCGGAATCGGCCGATTTAAATCGGAATCGGTTTTATTGCAAAATTACCAAAATACCCTAGGTATAATTTTTATTAAATTATTTAAGCATGGGCAAAATGGTAATTTGGATTTAAAAACCTAAATCAAACCCTCTCCCCCCGATTCCGCCGCCGCGCTCGCTCCGCCGCCCTCCGCCGCGCTTCCGCCCGATTCCGCCGCGATTCCGCCCGATTCCGCCGCGATTCCGCCGCGATTCGGCCGCCCGACGCTCCGCCCGACCTTCCGACCACCCTACCGCCGTCCGACGCTGCGCCCGTTCCGAACTCACCTTCCGCCGTCCGACGCTTCCGCCGCGATTCCGCCGCGCTTCCGCCGCGATTCCGCCGGCCGACGGTTCGTCCGACCGGGCTGCCGACATCCTCCGACATCGCCGCCGCGAGGCTCGCCGCCGACCGGGCCGCCGGCGGCGGCGGGGGTAGAGAGGGGAGGGTGGCATTCTCGTAATTAAAAGTTGACTCGAGTCTAACCCGAGTAAAAAATAATAATTAATTCTAAATAATTTAAAAAAATCTTAAAAAATATTTAAAAAATATCATAAACTATAATACACAGAATAATATCAAAATAACATCAATACCCAATTTTAATATATTTATATTGTAAATTGTCAAATTATTATATATGACCGATTAAATTAATTTGGACCGATTCAACTGAACCGATTCTTGGCCGATTCAGACCGATTCCGATTCCGATTCCGATTCCATGGAAAACCGATTCCGATTCCGATTCCGATTCATGCAACCATGCTATAAACATGCTAACAAACATTTCAGAAATGCACAATTTAAGTTCAATTGAAACATCCTATTCTTTGTCATCTCCACCTTAGTAATCAACTGATTTTCATTGTTATTAATATTCAAATGCATATCTTTCATGGTAATTTGGTGACCCTTATCAAGAAGTTGTCCCAAACTAATAATACTAGCTTTCATTTAAGGAACATAATAGACATTTAAAATATATTGCTAACTACCATTCTTTGTTTGAATAATAATATTTTCTTTACCATGAATAGTAAGAAACATGACCATATACCTTTTCATCAAGGTCCACAAAAATCCTTCCTCCTATACATATGATTGCTTGCTCTGATGTCAAGGTGGCATGTTTTTTGTTTATCTTTATCTCCATCCTTTTAGGCCAAAGGAGCTGTATTTGCATTATCTTGCTCTTCCATGGAATTAGTTTTCTCTTTAACATCCTTGTGAGGATTGCTCCAACATTCATGAGCATAATTGTCCATACTTGTTGTAATTAAAACATTGTATATAATACTTCTTATTTCTTTGTTCACGTCCTCTTCCAAAACCTCCTCTTCCATAACCTCCTTTTCCACGTGCCTTTGCATACTTGGAAAAAGTGGATCACTCCTTATATTTCTAAAAATTTCTATCACCTTGTCCACCACGTCCTTGACCTCAACCTCGGCCTCACCCTTGTCCTCTTCCTCTTTGATTATCTTCATAATCTGAAGTCTTTTGGTCCTCCCTCAATCGTGGTTTGGATTAAAGAGCTTGTGAAACATCATCTTCCTTCTTCTGTTCATAAGCTTGTAAAGAACCCATTAGTACATCCACATTCATGGTCTCCAAATCCTTCAATTCTATAATGGCTACTACAATAAATCAAACTTAGAATCTAAAGATATTAATATCTTTTCTATCACCATTCCTCCTTAGTTGATTAGCAATAACTAAAATTTTTGTAAAATAATCAGAAACAGACTCATTTTTTTTCATATGTAGTAATTCAAACTCACCTCGTAATATTTGGAGTCGAATTTTTTAAACATTTTCTGCCCCTTTACCAAAATTATTCAAAATTTCCAAGGCATCCTTGAATGTTGTTGCATTTGTTACTTTCTCAAATGCTCTTTCATCTATATGCTTGGTAGATAGTAATGAAAGTTTTTTTTGTCTCTTTTCCTTAAATCTTGCAAAATTACCGTTTGATGCTCCATCAAAATGGCTTTATTTGACTTGCTGATGAAAGAAAGTAAATATAATATTTTTTATTAAGGTCTCTAATTTGAGTATTTTTTCTCTCTTTTTTTCCATCGCGGTAAAAGTACAACGTGTCAGAAAGTTATAAAACACCAATCGAAAAAATATGTAAAAAGTATAATTTATTTATTTTAAATATATTTATGTTTAATTTCCTATCCAACCCCTTCCTATCGAAAAATCTGACATCCCAACTGGCAACGATTGCAGCCCCGGCCCCATGCCGGCGATGTAGTACAGCTCCAACCCGCTGTCTCCGCCGACGAAGCCGGCGACGCCCAGCAGGGGGGCTGCGGAGGACGATGACGGGGTTGAACGGTGAGCGGATGGGGGGCTGGTCGGCGGTGGAGCAGCGGCCGGGGAGGATGTAGACGGCGGCAGGGCCATGGCTCCGGTGGCGGGCAGGCACAGGGGAGGCGAGCTCTTCAACTAAGCTGCCGTCGCAGTCGGGGCAGACGATGGAGTCCCAGTTCCAAACCTGGACATGGAGGCTGTAGTGGTTACACCAGTAGGAGGAAGATGGTGACGGCGTGGAAGCCATGGAAACTCAAAAAAGTTGGAAACTTTGAGAAGCTGCTCAACTAATCCAAGCATCCAACCCAGAACCCAAAAGAACCAGATGAGAAGTTGAAACACCCAAGACTACTTTCAAGGAAGGAAGATAAAAAAGAAGCAGAAGAGGCTACTTATTTTGCTGTAAAAAAGGAGAATAGGTTTGTAGAGATTTAGAAGAAGAAGAAGAAGAATAGGAGACGGTTGGTGGAAGAGAAGGAATGGGGAAAAGAGGTGGAGGAGAAGAAGTTGAGAGGTTGAGGAGAGGTTTAATGGAGGGGGAGACGACTTTACATTTTCATATACCTGGTAAAATACTGTTCAAGGTTA
The DNA here is from genome assembly GCA_033002965.1 of Piper betle. Taxonomy (NCBI): domain Eukaryota; kingdom Viridiplantae; phylum Streptophyta; class Magnoliopsida; order Piperales; family Piperaceae; genus Piper; species Piper betle. The sequence goes on along the minus strand of JAURVB010012523.1, from coordinate 21,959 downwards.
GGGTTGTTAAGAGATCATTTAGCTTTGATTTGTCCGGATTCACCTCAAATTTCGATATTTAAATCCTCGACTTAAACTTAAATTTAAATTTTATGAGCTGAGCTTGAGTAAGGTCGTGTTTGACTCGACTCGACTCGGTTATAACTCAAACTCGACTTATATCTCGACTCGAACTCGACTCAATAAAATAATATAATAATATAATCTTTATATTATATATATATATATAATATAATAATAGTTGATATGATAAGTATTTACCTTTATGACTTTAAGGTTGTCCGTTCAAATTATATTGACCTCATTTTTTTTAAGTGAGGTCCTTTTAACTTTTAATTGAATTAATTTTGAGCTAACAAACAAGCTCACAAAAATTAAACGGTTTAAGTATATTCGAGCTCGAGTCGAGCTCGAAACAGTTTAAGAGTTCGAGTCCAACTTCGAACACATAAAAAATATTCGAATCGAACTCGAGCATATATGTCCAAAACTCGTTCGATCTCGAATCGAGTTCGAACGAGTTTTAAAGTATTCGAACAAAGTTCAAACACATGTTAAACTCGACTAACTCGCTCACTTAGCACCCCTGTTGAAGGCGACGCTCAATCTTTTGTTCTGTTTGTGTTTTGTTTCTACGTTACTTTTTATACCGTACAAAAAATTTAAGAGAAAATTTTATAAAAAAATTATACTAATTGTTTATGTCTACTCAATGTTAGTCATGGTCATAAATTTAAATTTTACTGTACAAAAAAAATTAATATAATTATAATTATACTTTATATATAATTTATTATTTGCGTGTGAGAACTTTTACCCCGCATTTCAGACTTTGTTTTAAGTTAAAAAATAAGATAAAGGCATCTCTTTATTTAAATACTCGACTCGAACTTAAATCTTATGAGCCGAGTCTGAGTAAGGTCGTGTTTGACTCGACTCGACTCGATTATAACTCGAACTCGACTCGATAAAATAATATAATAATATAATCTTTATATTATATATATATATATACAATATAATATAATAATAATTGAGGTGATAAATATTTACCTTTATGACTTTAAGGTTGTCAATTCAAATTACATTAACCTCATTTTTTTTAAAGTGAGGTACTTTTAACTTTTAATTGAATTAGTTTCGAGCTAACAAACAAGCTCACAAAAATTAAATGGTTTAAGTATATTCGAGCTCGAGTCTAGCTTGAAACAGTTTAGAGTTCGAGTCCAACTCGAACACATAAAAGATATTCGAATCGAATTCGAGCATATATGTCCAAAACTCGTTCGATCTCAAATCGAGTTCGAACGAGTTTTAAACTATTTGAATCGAGTTTGAACACATGTTAAATTCGACTCGCTCGCTCACTTAGTACCCCCGTTGAAGGCGACGCTCAATCTTTTGTTCTGTTTGTGTTTTGTTTCTACGTTACTTTTTATACCGTACAAAAAATTTACGAGAAAATTTTATAAAAAAATTATACTAATTGTTTATGTCTACTCAATGTTAGTCATGGTCATAAATTTAAATTTTACTGTACAAAAAAAATTAATATAATTATAATTATACTTTATATATAATTTATTATTTGCGTGTGAGAACTTTTACCCCGCGTTTCAGACTTTGTTTTAAGTTAAAAAATAAGATAAAGGCATCTCTTTCTTGTAAAAAAATTGTCCAATAAAAATAAATTATTATAAATAAAAAATAACACAAAATTTTTTTTATGTAATTCATTAAAATTCAATTTAAATCCTTAAATTAATTTACTATAATTTATAATCACAAATTCATTATTTTTTTAATTTTTAAAAATTACATTAATAATAATAAATTTTATCCCTCTTAAAATAAATTCGTTTTTAATAGTCTTACCTCCGCCACTACGCCATCTCTTCCTTGTTTTTGCAGCCACAATCCGTGGACCTCTTGGTAGCGCCGCAAAATATGATGCAAAATTCGGGCACGCCAAAGCAACAAAACCACTGCAATGTGATGACAACATCGGTGGGACTTGGTTTCCGATCAAAATGGCTACAACGTCAAAACAAACAACCAATTCGGACACAATCAGGCCCAAGGCGGTAGACGGGTCCAAGTCTTTCCTTCCCGTGTTCTTCTTCTTCCCGTCGCTTGGGCACGCCTGGACAGCAGCAGGCAAATCCCGGCGGCTTGGTGTTCCTTTTCCTGTCAAAAGTTGACTTGGAACTCCGGCGAAGATCGTAGCGAACGACAGGCTGTGTCGATTCCTTGGCTACGACAAAGCTGTACTCCTTCCAGTGAGGGCAGACTTTGGGAAGAATGGGATGGTGCAGCAGCAAAAGATCATGGGGTTGAGGAAATCAGGAGACCGCGACCAGAAAGCAACAAAAAATTGGCAGTTTTTTGACTCCAACAGTTCCGAAGCAGGGACTTGGCAGCAAACTTTCCAGCAACGGGCAGTAGTTGGGCGACAAGAAAAAGGCCCAAGATTTTTGCGAGACAAGGCATCTAGAATGCATCCAAGGTGACAAGGTCTCCTCTCCTGGATGAAGGCAACGAAATTCCGATTCCAATGCTCCTCCCTGGCTCGGCTCAAAACAGAGCAATGACAGGTGATCCAACACGGTGCAGAGCAGAGTTCCAAGGTGATGGAAAGCTTTTTCGATGGCGAATCTGGGCTTGTATTTGTTCCATACAACGAAAGGAATCCAACGGCTATGATAGCGTGGCCGGAGATGGCCTGACTCGGCCGGACGAAGGTCTGCAAATTCGTGACTCTTTGTTTTTGCCTTGCTCGAAATCTGGCAGGGTCTACCCAGATCTGCTCGTGGAAGCCATGGAAACTCAAAAAGATGGAAACTTTGAGAAGCTGCTCGAAGAAGAAGAAGAAAAAGAAGAGAAGAAGGAGAAGGAGAAGAAGAAGAAGGAGGAGAAGAAGAAGAAGACCTGCTCGTGGAAGCCATGAAAACTCAAAAAAGACTGAAACTTTGAGAAGCTACTCGAAGAAGAAGAATAGTAAAATACCTAGTAGTGGTAGTTGAAGGCGACGGAAAGGGGAGTGGACGGTGGCGTTTGTTAGGGTAATTAGGTAATAAAAATTAATTTTTTAATTTAAATTAATAATAAAAAATTTAAATTTAAAAATATAAAAATAAAATATAATAAAATTAAATAAAATAAAGTGTAACTAATTATAGATAAATAAGTGTTTTAAAATAATGTGAGGAGAGGGAGTAAGAGATTAATGACTTGATTTTAATTGATTCAAATAAATTAATTTTTTTATTTTTGATGAAATGATCCGATGTAATATCTTCCTCCTAATTCGATTGATCATTTGATGTTTACAATTATAACCTGTTCTATGTATGAATTAAAAATTTAAAAAATTAATTATAATAAAAAATTTTAAAAACTAATTATAATAAAAAAATATTAAAAGGATTGGAAATAAATCCTAATTATAATAGAAAAGTAATATTTTTTTAAATAAATTATTAAAAAAAATATTATAAAATAATTAGAGACACCGGGTAAAAATAAATTTTATTTACAATTGAAAATTAATAAATGATTCGAAATAAATTTTAATTATAATTAAAAAATAATTTTTAATAATAAAAAATAAAAAAAATATTATAAAATAATTAGATAATACGTGACAACATAAATAAAAAATAAATTCTAATTATAATATAAAAATATTAAAAGATTCGAAACAAATTTTAATTATAATAAAAAATTAAATTTTTATTAATAAAAAATAAAAAAAATATTATAAAATAATTAAAACACACGTAACAATATTGTATTCAGAGTTCTCTATTTTATATATTAATATTAGTATAGATGATAATATCACAGAAAAAACTCTAATTCACCCCTTTTTATTCCGGTTTTATCATTTATTTTCGACCTAAATACGACAAAGGAAAAAAATTACCAATTTTAATTCTTATTTTGCTTTAGAAATATTCAAGGTTTTTATTTATTTTTATTATATTTTTAAACAATCTTCTAGAGACGTTTTCTTCCAGAAACGTCTCCTTGACAGGACGGCGTTGCGTGGCAAAGGAAAATTAATAGGAAGGCGTCAACCGACAACAGCAATAGGCGTCGCCTATATATAATCCCTTCTTCCTCCGAAGACATCGCAAGTATCCGTGGGCGGAATTCGTCGATCATCTAAATTTCAATTTCGGTTGTGCAATTTTTGATTCTGATTGTGGGATTTTCATATCTGCAAACTAAGAATTTAAGGGTATGTTTGTGTTGAGAGGAATTGATCCGTAAAAATTCTCCTATCTGTTTAGAGGTTTCGTGTTGTGTGCGCTCTTGGACGAATTTTCTATCTATTTTCTCCATCGCAAGAAGAAACCTTGTTCTAGGAATTTAGTTGTGCATGATAAATTTGTTGAAAAAGCATTGCGTAAAATAGTTGTTAAATTTGTTCGTTGTGGGTTTTTAATTGTGGTAGGACGTCTGAGATGCACGAAGGTGTCAGGGAGAAAACTTCAACCTAGTTAGATCTCAAGAACAGATTAGACACAAGGTAGAAACTACAATCGAATCAGCTTTTCAAATTCTTGCAAGGCTACCAAGGAAAACCCGAGTTTCTTATTTGTTCTCCTTCCGTGTTTCTTCTTTGTTCTTCTGGGTGATATGATTTATTTGTTGGAAGATAATCATTGTTTTGTATTTTTAGGTGAATACTTAGTTTCTACTTTGTGTGCTCTCTACCAAATTAAGTAAAGAAATATCAACCAAAAGTACCTGTTAGCAAAAAACAATTTTATCAAAAGAATGACGGGAGGTATTCTTGGAATTAGAAAGTTATCTGCCATAGATGAGATAGTACTACCCATGAACAATTCACCTTTGAAGAGGCCAAGACATAATTTTGTACCTGTGTTAGGACAAACTCAGCAATCTCCAACACGCTCTATGAGTTCTACTGTGCCTGATGTTGGGTTGCAGTTGTCAATTGCCCTGAAGCTGCTGGCGGATAAGATATCAAACACCCAATTTGTAACCGTCAATTCTCAACCTCTTCTTTCCCCAATTGCACCTAAGACTCCACAAATACAGAAGATTGTAGAACCAGTTAGTAATCAACCGAAGGATCCTAGGCTATCTTATCAACAAAGAGAGAAGGCAAGGAGGATAGGTGAGCAGAAGAAGATGTTTGCTGCTAGAAAGCTCAGCCTTGTTCTGGATTTGGATCACACACTACTGCACTCCGCCATGTTCTCCGATATTGACCCAGTTCATGAGGCAATTTTGAGAAAAAGAGAAGAGATTGATAGGGAGAATCCTAATAGACAACTTTTTAGGCTTGCCCACATGGGTATCTGGACAAAACTCCGGCCTGGGATTCGGAACTTCTTAGACAAAGCCAGCAAACTGTTTGAATTACATGTAAATACCATGGGAAACAAGTTATATGCCACAGAGATGGTTAAGTTACTTGATCCCACTGGTGGTGCCCTGTTTGCTGGGAGAGTGATTTCCAGAGGAGGAGTTAATGATGATGATCAAAGCATACCCAACAGCAAAAATTTAAATCGGGTGCTAGGAATGGAATCAGAGGCCTTAATCATGGATGATACTGCCGAGGTCTGGCCAAATAACAAACAAAACTTGATCCACGCAGACATGTACAAATTCTTCCCATGCAGTAGTAGGAGCAGGCTTGGTGCTTATGGCCCTTCACTTCTTCAAATTGGCCAAGACGAGAGGCCAAGTGATGGAACTCTTGCATCATTGTTGCAAGTACTAGAGAGAATTCACCAAAATTTCTTCTCACGCCTATATTTGGAACTAGGTTCTGTAAGAAGCATTTTGGGTAATGAGCAACGCAAGGTTCTATGCGGGTGCCGGATATTGTTTAGCAGCATTATTCCGGTTGGAGAAGCTAATCCTCATTTACACCCACTTTGGATAAGGGCTGAGCAATTTGGGGCAGTTTGTACCGATAAGATAGACGACCAGGTGACCCATGTTGTTGCAAACTCTCTAGGGACTGAAAAAGTTAACTGGGCTCTGATTAGTGGAAGATTTGTGGTAAGTCCTGGCTGGGTGGAGGCCTCCGCTTTGCTTTACAGAAGGGCATATGAACGAGATTTTGCACTCAAAATAACTCAACGATGATTTTGGGTGTAAAGTAAAAAGGCAAACATAAAATCCCTTCACGGTTTCAATGACTAAACAACACCTACTAAAGCCACTTCATTGATATGTAATAAAACAGCGTAGAACCTGCTTAGACAAATCTCTGGAAACAAAATTTGTTGTGCAGTAGCATCATAAGGAAAATTGGGTAAAATTCACTCTTGGTATTAAGGAAAACAAGCAAAAATTTAGTAACAACGTGGCCAAAATGAAATTCGGAAATGGAGAGCGTAGGACCGAGGAAAAAATAAAGAAGGAAGAGATTTAGCGAAGGCAATTTTTTGTGTTAGCGCTAGCCGTCAACTTATGCGATGCGTAGATGATGTAAATAATTTTTGCAAACTCGTATGTTAATAGTATCTTGCAAATGTTTTTGTAACTACCAGACATTGTTGGTAGTAGCAATTTCCCATCAACTTTTATCAGTGAGGAATCTATTACCTTCGAGAATATTCTTGTACAATACTTTATTATTTAATCATCAATTGGAAAATTGATGTTGCGTTAAAGGGCGTTGTTTACCTTTGCTACAATCATCGTGCTCAGTATTTTATTTTCCCTCTTCATCATCTTCATCGATTCCTGTTTAGCGCAATAAGCTAAAAGCCCATTTGTTGAAAAAAATAAAAAATAAAAATAAAAATAATTAAAAACGTGTTTCGCGAAGATGGAAAAATTGAAGTGATACCAATCTTTAAAAACGTTCACAAAAAATTCATAAAATAAGGAAGGGCCAGTCCTTAAATTTTTTTTAATACCCGAATAGACTCCTCAACACTAAGGTAGGAGCTTACCCCCGCATTGAACACTAACTTGTTTGCTATATCAAATAAATGAATACGACCAGATATAACTCAGAGAGTCCTAATTTTGTGGTCGTACTATCAGGAAATATATTCAAGTCGTAGGCCATCTTTTTGTGACACATAGAGAGTACCCCATAGGTTTCTCAAATGAAAAATATTACTGATCCCGTCAACCCGATTACCTAACCCAAGTCAGATTTTTTGATTTTAGACAACATAGAGTCCACTTGCATGAAACTGCCATTCTTGGCTTTTGTCACCTGATGACGATGCTTTCACCTTGTATCATACATTCATTTCAATAGTTTTTGCGTTCTCTCTTATAAAATTCGTAATTCGAGTTAGAGTTTTACATTACTGAATTAGGCGATTTAATCGTTGATTCGAGTCAAGTCAATTTCATGACACGCGTTTTAAACCGAGGCCGATCGTACATTATAAGCGATAAGGGTTAAGAATACCTGAATATATAATGATAACGTTATAAAAGTGACGAGAAATGAGGTATTTGAGTATACGACAGTATGCTCTAGAATAGGGATGGGTTAACTTGTTTTAGCAAGACGGCAAAGCGATAGGCTTCTCGCGAAATAAGCAACTCTGCAATCTCAAAATCTACATGTTTGAAAATTTTTCATCCCCCCATTCCAGCATTTAGGCTAGGTTGTTTATAAAATTTGAGTGCCCTTTGTTATGGATAGGTAATGATGCGTTCCGCACATATGCCCTCCTGTATTTTTTGAACAACATACACTTTTTCTCCAAGGCTCAAAACTTATCCGCCTAACTAGATAAGTACAAATTTGTGTAAACACTTATCATTTATTCTTCTCATCCCATCTCTATAAAATTTGAAGTATGACTTGGTCCAAAGGCTAATTTGGTGCAGGAATGTGACTACGGCTGACTTGGCTTGATCTCACGACTCGAGCTACTTGTAACAACCCGCCTTAGCTAGTCGGGGTTACTCAACAATAAGAAGGATAATGTAACAGAAATGATTAATCATAACATAAATTATGATCTATTAAATATAACAAGCAACAACAACATAATATAAACTAACTATGCAAAGTCCCATAGCTTCCAAACTGTTTCCCATAATCACAATTATAACTCAAATAATATAAAGAAGAACTCCAATTTTTATTCATCATTTCTTCCAACCTAGGTTGGTAAGGGAACCACCAACCACACCCTTAACCATCAGTCTGAAGTTGGTCACATGTGGTCACAAAATCGTGTTAGTGATAAAACATTTAAGTCGGATAATTACATGAAACAAGTCAATATATTCCATATCATTATTTATCAAAATTTTTAGTAATTATGAGCCTATACCAAACTCCAATTATGCTAGGAGGGGTGGCTGCCCCATCTAATTGCAATCCCATATATGCGCACACACGCTACGTGGCCCAAAGCCTATAGTGTAACACCCCAAATCCGGTTCACGCTCGTGAACCGAACCGGCATGTTACAGGTCCCAGTTAGGTCAGCTAACCCGAACCTAACTCATGCAGATCCAATCTCGGCGTCTTAAGATGAAGATACAACTCGCAATGCATTGATGAATGCACAAACCCTAACATGGTACTACATGAATGACGTACAATTCAAGCACACACCAATACAATTACGATTAAACTCAATAAAAATTCTAAAATAAAATAGACAGAGTCTCCCCTAAAAGTGTAATTAGGGTCCACACTGTCAAAACAATATATACTAATATATATGCATATATCAACAATTTTATTAACACAATCTAATATACTGTAATCTCATTCTAGAACTGGGGTCTCAACCCACAACACTTCCACTGTGCACTCTATTCATATTTCACAATCTATCATGTCTCAAACATTTAATCACACCATTCACTATATAATAACATCATAAACACAATATAATCACCCAATCGACTGACATGTGTGCAAGCGACAACAATGCTCCTCCGTCCAAGCTGGCTCCCCCAACTCGTGATTATTACCTACATATAGTATAAAAACAAGTCAGTAACAAGTGTTACCTGTCCGGAAAATAAAATAACTATAACAAGCTGGCTATGAGAGCAAACTCTCATATAAAAGAAAACATCATATACTCCACGTGAACACTCTGAAGGGCACTACTGAGGAGCCACTGGGCTGTAGACCCGGTAGCATCCCGAACTTACTGATCTGCTGCTGGTACTGTGCCGCTCTCGACACTTCTTTTCATTACTTCACGTAAAACTTTATCCTAAGCCCTCTCCTTACCTCCATATTTCTCCTGGCCTTGAGCATGAAGGCCGAGTACTCTCAGGCAGTCGCCTTTAATACCCTTTGAACCACAAGTCCGGACATGCGCTGTACTAAACAGTACCCGTAAACCTCCACGTTCTCTGGGTGTGAGGAACTCAAACGCGGAGTTATCAGGATCCCTCGGGAATGGAACAGTCTGCTGGCACTAATCCAGAGCCCGCTTTGACTATCACGGCATCCGCTCATCGTACGTGCAGTCGGTTTCTCCATCTCTCGTCTCATTGAAAACGCGAAAACTACATATATATATAGAGCTAGGTAGGGATTTATATAATAGGCCCGAAGGCAACTTGTGGTGGATCTTGTTTTCGAAATCATCCTTGAGGGATCTCATCCTCGAGGGGTTATTAATCTGGAAATCTGTTCGGCTAGATGGCTCGAGTTAAGTGGGATCCAATAAAATGCCACTTAACCCGTCCTGCAAATGATAAGATAAACATACAATAGAAAGACGTAAAACAGAGTCGAGTCCTAAACGGACTTGGTAGAAGCTCCAAGCGTGTCATCGCGCCTAGGCGGCGAGCTCCTACTCCGTACCTACACATCAAAACTAAATACTAACGCCTGCTAACTAAATGATGCATCAAACTCAATAAACATCACACAATACGAATAACATCCATCAATAGTCAAGTAATCATAATGTGAAAATAATTCTAAGTCATCCTATTCATACCAATTTTATATTGTTTTTCTAAGTTACGTCATACTCGATTAGCATGCTCATATTTACTTATCTCACAATATTACTTATCCTCCATGCACTATCAATCACATCATGTAACTTCATTCATAGTCTAGCATTCATTATGATAACTACTCAATTCTAACATGCTATACTAACAATCATCATCAATTTTAAATAATCAAATTGGAGGTAATTATACCTCACGTCGTCGGCAATCGGCGACGGCTAGGGTTCCGTCGCGCGTCTTAGAGCTCGAATTCGGCGCTCATCGGCGTCCGATGTTTGATCGGGATCGACTAGATGAGCTCCGCGGAAGATCCGGTGAACTCCAGTGAATTCGGTTTTCCAGCAAGTTTTGGTGGTTTTCCGGCGGCTTTAGTGGTTTTCCGGCACCTCTCCGCCGGTTTTTCGGCAACAGTCGTTGGCGGCATCTACTGGCCGGAAAGTGCTCATATTGGGTACCATTGGAACCGGTTCGGTGAGCCCGATACATCTACGACGTCGACATGGCCAACGAAGGTGGCGGCTCGCCGAAAAATGCTTAAACAGAGCGGCGGCGATGGGAGAAGAATCCGGCCGGTCTGGGCGGCGATGGGCTCCGATCTGGTTGGGGAGGGTCGTGGGTTGGTCGATGGTGCTGAGGCAACCACTGGATGGCGGCTGCCATGGTCGCCGGCAGCAGAATCGGTGACACGACCGGAATGTAGCCGCGGCACTAGGCGCGGCGATTTCGGTGTCAAGGCGGCCTGGCAGCGGCCGGGACTGGTCGGGGCGGCACGGCGATGCCATAGCGGGGCTAGGCGGCGACGCCCGGTGGCAAGCCGACGATGGCGCCGGCAGTGGCAGCTAGGGTTTGGAAAGGGAAAGGAGGAAGAAAGGTCGGGGAAGTGAGAAAAGCACTTGGGTGGCAATATCGTAAATATTACTTGACTCGTGTTCGGCTTGAGTCAAAAATAATAACTTAGGCATATTAAATCCTAAAAAAAATCGGGAAAAGTCCCATAAAATCAATCAACACCACAACATCATAATAGTATGCTCTAGAACTATCAACCCACTCAACTGCCCGTAATGCGTCCTAACGCAGTAAACGGCTTAAAACTAATTCTACGATCCACTATATATAAAAATAAAAAAAACTGGCATACTCTTATATATTTTGATAACTCATTCTGTTCTGCTGTATTCATGACGTTATCATCATATACTTGGGTACGCATGCCCTCATAGCTCATACACGCGACTAGCGTCGGCTCAGTACACGTGTTCTGAAACTGACTCGACTCGAAAATAACGGTTGAACCGACTGGTTTTGAATATAAAACCCTAACTCAAATCGTGGGTTTTATATGTAGTTACCAATATTTTCCATTGAATCACCCTCTTTGTATTACAAGTGCATAATGAATTGTCTTGTGCCATTGCTCCCTGTCACCCCTTTCGACATGGGGGCAGGTATTTTATCTTTCAAATAATTTTAAAGGTGCGGCCCCGTGTCGGACTAAGTCAATTCCTTAACCCCGATTGCGCTCGGCACATGGTGGTCGAATTTGGGCTCAGGCCAACCAAGACTGCCAAAAAGGAATATACAACATTTCAAGTAGTTATATAGACCTCAAATTGTAACTTAGCTGAACAGATGCGCGAGTAGCAAAAACAGACTCTAGTCTAAGGAAAAAAACTAGATTAGATCCTACTCAACATGAAAATCCCCAGTTTCAACTTATGGTTTTACCCAATTTTAGTTTTAACTAGTTCAGGACAGTCTTGAATCGATTCGAGCGAGCTCGAGCTAGACTAATTTTCAGACTATGAGGAATAGGCCCAAATGGCCGTATGAGCATGTTATAGTAGCTGAGTATGCTCGACATACATATGATAGTTTCAGTTATGATACAACATAACATGAGTTATCAGTGTATACGTGATGTATACAGATGATTTGTATGAGTTAGCCAGGTTTTAGGCTGTTGCAACGTTTAGTATCTGTTTAAGATTTTTAGTGTATCTCATATGCATGTATTATGGGGACTTCGAATGATCGGATTATGCCCTTGTAGGCCCAGCTTGATTGAGTTCAAGGTTCGAGACATATTTAACCTTCTTGCTTTGATCCTTACCTATAGAGTCACTTTTACGACTCGAGTCAGTTTCGACTTTGGATGGTCTCAATCCGAGCTTTTCGTCCTTATGTATATTATACATACCCATAGGTGGGCCCCACTAGGCCACTGAGTTGTCAAACGCTCTGGTCGTGCCACGTGGCAAAATCTGAGCCGTCGACTTAACCCTACCTTTCTCTATTTTATTTCCAGAGATTTCCCACATTTTTGAGCTTTACACCCATCGCGCTGCCACCACTTCGGCTCATCCCTAGCCACTGGACCGGCACCAGTAGGACCACCTCATGGCCGGCTTTCAATTTGTACCACTCACGACCACTATCGCCGCTAGCAACGGAGTGTTTAAAGATGATTTTCCGCCACCGCCGCCACCGTCACCTTTGTTCAAGCTTTTTCTGGCGCCGATGAACCACCTTCGATCGATCCGACCATGCACACAGCTTCATCTTGCTGAGATCTCCATTATGAGACAACCCATGACCACCACCATGGCCGCGATCGCCGCTGCCGACGTCACTGCAATTGGCGGCGATACCACCAATTCCCGACCTTTTTTCGGCCAGCCAGTGGCTGGACTCCACCGATCGTCACCACCAGCACCTCCGCCAAGACGCCCCTTGTCGATCCTGACTGGATGCTAGCCCAGTCACCGTTTTCTGGCAATGGGCACTGCCTCCCCCCTTGTTCGCCCTATTTGCCCATGTAGTGTCTGACGTCCGACTGCCTGCGTTTGCTCCACTTGGTTGTGGCCGGGTCCGCTAGCCTGCTAGTCCAAGCCGGTGTCCATATCCATTACTCCAGTTCAAGTCCACGCAGTCAACCCAACCCATTTTCCAGTTAACCCAGACTTCAGTTTTGTTTAGCTTGGTTCAGTCCGCTTATCCTCATTTTTGGACCGTTTTCGTCTGTTCTTGCACCATTTTTGGTAATTCGAGAACTTCTATATTACTTTATATACATATTTACATGATTTAGCATGTTTGGATGTTATGACTACTCTTTTTATTTATTATTATTATTCATTTATTATTATTTGTGTATTTATTGATTAAAATGCATGCTTATATGATTACTTATTATTATCAATGATATATTTATTTATAAATATTAGTCTTATTTATGTTTAGTAAATTGTGTGTGTGTGCGCCTGTGTGTGTGTCTATATATATATATATATATATATATATATATATATATCTATTTGCTTGTTTGCGTGTATGTGATTATTTATTTGTATTTAATTGTTTATTCTTCTATTGTGTAACTATGATATTATTATTATTCATGATTAATAAGTATTAACGATTTATTTATTATTTATTTATTATTTTATTGTTTAATTATTTAATTATTTATATGTTTACTAAAATGAGTATATATGATATCTGCTTGTGTTTAGTCGTGTATTTATATAATATAATTATATTATTATTTAGTTTATATATTTATTATTTATCTAATTACCTATGAGTTCATTCTTTGATTATTTTATTATTTATTTATTATTATTATTTCTTGATTTATGTGCTATGTGTTTAGTTATAGGTTTGCTAGCATTGTTTCTTTATTAGGATGTATTGATGATATAAATACACACCAGGAGCATGTTTCATATAGAAATGATAATATTTTACTTAATAGAGGGTTTCGATATAGGTTACAGAGTCCGAGCTCACCGTAGATGTGACAATGTAAAACCCGTGACTCAAGTCAGAGTTTTATGTTACCGAACCACTCGATTCAACTGTTGGTTGGAGTCGTGTCAGTTTCATGAACCGCGTGCTGAGTCGAGGCCAGTCATGAGTTATGAGCGATGAGAGTTGGGTGTGCCTGAATATATGATGATAACGTCAAAAAGATGGTGATAAATGAGTTATCAAAATATATGAAAGTATGCAGTATTTTCTTTTTATATATTTGATTGGAGAAATAGTTTTAGGCCGGATAACGCATTAGGAAGCGTTGTAGGGCAGTTGGGTGAGTTATTAGTTATAGAGCATGTCATTTGGATGTTGTTGTGTTTGTTTTATTTTATGGGATTTTTCATATTTTTCTAAATTTTTTTATGATTTATTATGAACTATTTATTAATTGACTCAAGTAGGAATCGAGTCAATACTTATTTACAATTTTGACATTGAAGTATTTCATCTCCTTTCCCGACACTTCTCCACCCAAACCCTATCGCCGCCCACTGTGTTTGTCGCTGCCACCGCCGCCGACACCGCATTGCCAGTGATCGATGCTGCCCTGCCTTGCCGTGTCGTCATCGTGCCGCCCCGACCAACCCCGACCACCGTCTTGCCTCCACGACGCCAGAATTGCCCCACAAGCCACGATACTCCCCTTGTTGATTCGTTGTCGTCCAGGCCGTGCTGCCGCCGCCGTGACCTCGACAATCACCCCCTTGACCTCCCCGACATTTCCCCCTTACCTAGCGCCGCCGTTGAAGCTGGTCGTGGGCCTGATCGGAGCGACCGACCGCCTTGACCGAACTTGATGCCGCCGTCGGTAGTCATCGCCGCCACGGTAGCCCTTGCCATCACCACCATTGGGAAGAGCTCTCCAAGCCGGTGCTAACCCTTACCCCCGATTTCCCCGCCTAACAGTCGCCGGAAAATTGCCGGGATAGTTGCCGAAAAACCGTTGGAAGTTGCCGGAAAACTGGATTCACTGAAATTCAACAGAAATCACTTGATCTTCCGCCGAATCCCTCCGATCGAACCCTATCAAACTTCTAACGCAATAGGGTGCCGAATTTGAGCCACCAATCACGCGAGGTATAATTTATTCTAATTTAATTATTTAAAGGTATTGATTATTAGAATTGCATGCCATGATCGGTGAATTGTGTGTTGTAATTATATATATAATATGTAGATTTGATTAAGGATAAAATATGAAATTTGTTTGATTGAGTGGTGTTAAAAATGGAAGCTAAGAAACTAATTAGGGTAACTGAGTAATAATCATGATCTAATGCAAACTAGCCTAAGTAGACTTGCTAGAATTGACATAGGTTAATGTGACTGTGATTGATGCGTGATGGATGTATGCGTGATATAGGATGTATGACTGCATCATGAGCGGGCGTTAGTATATAGTTTTGATGTGTAGGTACGGAGTAGGAGCTCGTCGATTAGGCGCGAGGACCCGATTGGAGCTTTTGCCAGGTCCGTTTAGGACTCGTTCTCTATTTTATGCTATTTTATTGTGTATTTGATTTGTCATGTGTAGGACGAGTTAAGTGGCGTTTTATCGGATCCCACTTAACTCGGGCCATTTAGCCGACAGTCCTTTTTCGGATTAAAAACCCTCGAGGATGAGATTCCTTGAGTCAATTTTGAAAATTATGATCCACCACAATTTTCCTTTGGGCCTATTGTATAAATCCCAACCCAGGCCTATATATGTTTAGTTTTTGCATTTTCGGTGAGAGATGGAATGAGGGTTACTGACGGCCATGCCTTCAAATAGGGCATGTGCACGGAAGAGCAGGCTCTGGAGCTGGGGAGAATCCACTTCGTTCCCGAAGGATCCAGACAACTCCACCTTTGAGTTCCTCAAACCCGGAGAAGTGTGGAGGTTTACGGGTACTGTAATGTAGCGCATGTCTAGACTTGTGGTTCAAAGGGTACTAAAGGCAACTGCTTGAGAGTGCTCGGCCTTCATGTTAAAGGCCAGGAGTAATATGGAGGGTGTAGAGGGCGAAAAGGAATGAGATTTGATGTAAGAAGCAATAGAGA
This sequence comes from Piper betle, assembly GCA_033002965.1. NCBI lineage: Eukaryota > Viridiplantae > Streptophyta > Magnoliopsida > Piperales > Piperaceae > Piper > Piper betle. The sequence continues at coordinate 6,137 of JAURVB010012523.1, read as the reverse complement.
AATGGCCAAGGTATGAGAATGAGAAGGAAATGGGGACGCTGTCGACCCGATGGCGACGGCTCCCATATATGCCCTGATGAGAGTTCTTGAGGAAGTATATGGTTTTTATTCAATAGGAGAGTTTGCTCTCTTGTGCCATATTGATATTAGTTATTTTTTGGGCCGGTAACACTTGTTACTGACGGTTTTTCTATATATATGTAAGTGAGAAATGTGAGGATTAAAGTTGTCGGGACTGCGGAGGAGCAGCACGGAACCGCACACACATGTACCGACCGCGTGTAATGTATAATGATGTTGTGTTAATGCTATGTGAATGGTAATTATGATGTGTTTGTCTGGATGAATTGCTTATTATGAAACGAACGGATAAATGTGAATGAGTAGGGAGCCTTGGAGTTCAGACTCGGCTCAGATGAAAGTAAATGAGATAATGATGGGATGCCATGGTAGATTGTTATGTATTATATTCTCTTGATAAAGTATTTATATACCCTTGTTGTGGACAGGTTGGCCCTCATTGCACTTTTAGGGGAAACTCTATACATTTTTTTAGATATATATATATATATATATATATATATAAATAAAATCTTTTAGTTTCTCATTTATTGCTTTGTCTTGTTTTTGCTTGTACATAGCATGCATGTAGGACCGCGTTAGAACCCAATTGTTCCCATTCATGCATTTCATGTTTGCATCTCCATCTTGAGATGCCGAGGGTAGATCCTGGTCGGCTTAACTGAATCCAGTAGATTAGCGAACAGTTCGGTCGCCGGTGATATTTCTGGGTCGGTTCACGGGTGGAGACGAAACGGGGTGTTACAGACAATGTGCTTGGAGCTTGGATCACAGGTCCATAGGACTCTCCCCCTTTGCTTGACTCCTTGTGTGTCAAGTTTAATCCTGTTTTATACGTAGGACGATATCAGTGGCGTTTTATTGCATCCCTCTGATGTCGGGCTATTTAGTTGTGTTTTTTACGCATGTTTAATAAAATTACAAGGATGAGATCCCTTGTTGGTTTTTAAACTGATGCTCTAGAAATGTATGTTACAACCTCTTCCCTAAGCCTATTATATAAGTATGCACATTTTTACGGATTTCACGAATAAGGGAATGAATGATACTGAGATATGTATGGACCACACTAGTACTTCTTCAATCCCTGAGGTAGTGCGGTGTATGAGGGTATTACATAATGCAGCGCATTTTTAGAATATGTGGCACTAACTTAACAGTTCCTTTTACTACTCGAGTGCCATGGCGGGTGATATGGAAGATGTGAGGGTGTAAGCGTTGTATATATGAATATAATTATGAGCTGCGCATGTCAGCCGACACTTGCTTAAGTATGTTTATTTACCGCCCCGTGAGAGGCAATCACGAAATAGAATACCTATTTGCTAGTTTTTATTAGTTATTTTTTAGACCAATAACATTCGTTACTAACGTTTTTCATATAATATATGTAGGTCTTGCAATCTTGAGTTGATTTTTGTGGTTGGACAGATAAAAGCTACACACACTTGAGCTCAGCATAGTTATTTACTTTCTTATGTTTATTTATGTTCATTGTGTTTTAACGTGTATTTAACGGTGTCTTCCATTCTCATGACATCAAGAAGGTTGTTTCGATCAAGTCATATCGACTGATAATTTTAAACATGACTCGACTCGATCGCAATATTTCTAATTTGGTTCTTAAGTGAACCGAAATCGGGGTGTTACAAATTTGTATCAGTATTAGAGCCACCCTCGATCGATTAAGATGTAAGATACTTTTATAGGTGATGTGTGTGCAAAGACTACTCCAAGTTTCTCTAGTAGGTATGTTTTTTAATTTTCCTTACACGCATATCTTTTTTTCATAAGTTAATTGCATAATAGTGTATTCAAGACTTGATCAGAAGTATGTGGAATTAACCTTAGTTAAGCTGACAGGTCATTTCTATGGATTTTATCATGATATCAGACTGTTTGGTTAGATGTGAGCAAGGTATGTTGTAGTGCAAGCAGAGGTAGAATGGGTATAAGCTCCCTTCTTATACCAGATCTAGATGTCAGCAGGAATCTGACAAGCTTGTCATGGTGGGCTTAAAGACCCACCGATTTTGTCCAAAAGAGATATTGACAAGATGTTCATCTCTTGCATGTCACCACATAGTCCTGCTTTCGTGGGACAAGGTGTACATTGTGGTGATGATTTAAAAAGAAAAGGGGCAACAGTAAGGAGCTTGAAGTATAGAGATACTAGCAAGATAGTTGGCAGATGAGATAGATCACTTCCAGAAGATAGTGATGAATGAGGATGAGTAGAGTGGTGCATCAATAGTTTGATTAGCACTTCACCACCTCCCCTTCTTCCACCAGTTTATGACCTATGGGCAACAGTTAGGGCTACTATTGCCTACGAGATCAGATATTTGACAAGATTCCACTAGAGATAAGGCACTAGATTAGTGATTGCCATTTGAGGGCCAGTCAGCACTGATGAAAGCAGCCACTCTAGATTTCAAGAGATTAGAGTGGGTTCAACATAGGTTTACCATCATATGTGTCAGCACCATCATCCAAACCTCTCTGGATCAGACACACATGGTTGGACAACCTAAGGCGAGTTGTTAGCAGCCAAGATATGTAAGAGACAATAGTGGATTTATGATATATACTATTAGGATCAGATTCGTAGTACCTAGTTAGCACTATTGCCGGCCGAGTTGCACAACCACCGATCGAGTGCACAATCGCCGACTGAGTGCACAACCACCGACCGAGTTGCACAATCACCGATCGAGTGCACAACCACCAACCGAGTTGCCCAACTGTTGACCAAGTTGCGCGACCACTGACCGAGTCACGCAACCACCGTGGAGGTGCACAATCGCCGTCCGAGATGCACTACCACCGACTGAAGATGCACTACCGCCGTCCGTGTATTGCTCATCCACTGACCGAGTACATTAGTTAGAGCTTAGTAGGGCCAGAACTTGAGGAACAAGATATAGCTACAATGGGATTTGCAGAACATAGAAGAGTTAGGAAAATGGAAGTTATTTTGATGAGATGGCATATGATCCGACTTTACAAGCTCTCTTGCAATTAGTGTCTTGACTTGACACCCTTGAGTCAGATGAATATTGCAAGATAACCCCATCAGGCACTATTAGTGACAGTCTCATAGGGATGCGCATGGACAGAGTTAGGGAACATGATAGTATGACCTCCAGATGGGACGGTCACAATGATCATATTGTTCAAACTGCATGATAGTACATCCATGGGCTACAACCAACATATGCTAATCAGACAGTTAGTAGATGGTCACACACGTAGTTTGACCTATTTAGTACTAGAGGATTGGGCATAGATAGAAGGTTGGTGAGGAAGTGTCCTTTAGAAGTATAGTGATTCCTCTCTGTTTCGCAAGCACAATTAGGTTTGCACCTTGAGACATAGGATTGAGCCTTGCTCTGAGTATAGAGGTACCTTTATGGTACTAATTAGGGTTTACAGTGTAAGTAGATGTTGCAGACCGATCTTCCAATGAGGATTCTACCCCAGCATGAGAGAGACGTAGACAGAGACTACAGACAAAATAGGCCATGTTGACTAGACAGAATGATAGATTTTATGGGTCCTTTTCCTCCATCAAACTCTAACACTTATATTCTTTTAGTTGTCGATTATGTTTATAAGTGGGTTGAAGCAGTAGTTTTACCTTTGAATGATGTCAAGGTGGTGGTTAAGTTTTTAAATAAAAATATCTTTACCAAATTTGGTACACTTCAGGAAATAATTAGTGATGGAGGGTCTTACTTTTGCAATAGGCAATTTGAAGCTTTATTGACTAAGTATGGAGTGAAACATGAAGTTGCCACCGCTTACCATCTACAAACTAACGGCCGGGCTGAAGTATCCAATCGAGAGATTTTTAAAATTCTAGAGAAGGTAATAAAAGGTAATAGAAAGGATTGGTCTATTCAATTAGATGATGCTCTATGGGCATATAGAACAGCTTTCAAGACACCAATTGGCATGTCCCCTTATCGATTAGTGTTTGGAAAGGCTTGTCATTTTCCCCTAGAATTAGAGCATAGAGCTTTTAGGCCTTTAAGGAATTAAACTTTGACTAGGAAGCATGCCGAAAAATGAGACTACAACAACTTATTGAATTAGAAGAAATTAGGAGAGCTACTTATGAAAATGCCAAGATCTATAAGGAAAAATCCAAAGCATGGCATGATCAAAGAATTGCTACTAAACCATTTTCTCCTAGACAAAAGGTCAAAGGAAAATTGAAATCAAGATGGTTTAGTCCTTAAATAGTGTAAATAGTTTTTCCACACGGTGCAATCGAAATTAAAACTGAGCAAGGGCATCGATCATTTAAAGTCAATGGATGTAGACTGAAACACTACCATGAAGGGGAGCAACTTTGGAGTTCCTCCATCACATTAAAAGAATGAGGAACAGGAGTCTAGTTGTAGACGTTAAACCAAGCACTATTTGAGAGGCAACCCAAGAATGGGTCAAGTGCAAATTTAGTTATTCATGATAATCATCCACCGATTAATTCGTTGAGGGAGTTCTCTTTCACTTCTCTTTCATTATTTTTATTTTTTTAACATTGAGGACAATATTTAGTTTAAGTGTGGGGGGATGCCTTAATTTTGTGCATATTGTTCATACCCGACTCATGTTTAGATTTAGATATGTATATATATATATATATTATTGTAGTTTAGTGTAAAAATTTTATTATGTAAGAGTATTTTAGTGTCTAGGTTCCATGATAGATACATGTGAATTAGTCTTACCTTTCTTTATAAAACTTGATTAATTGATATGAGGGATGAACTAAGTAAATGATTACATTCCCGAGTTGGTTCTCTAACTTATATTATTTTCATAATCCTTTGGTTTAAAAGATTTGAGAGTTGGTTCTCTACCTTTTTTTATTTTTTTGTTTTTTTCTAAAAATAATCAGACAATAAAATCTAAAAAGAAAAGAAAAACACTCAAAATTCTAATCCAAAATCAACTAAGAAAATTTGATTGCCTCGACAACGGCGCTAAAAACTTGTTCGAATAATTTCAATATCATGCTAGTATACATGGTCGAAACAAGTAGTATAATGATAAATTCAAGTATCGTCCCATAGGGAGATGAATTTCTTATAATTAATTAAAGTAAATGAAATTAAGAGCAAAACAAAAATAATCGACTTAACTTAATTTAAATAATTCTTTAAATTAAAGGAGAAGTTCAAATGATAAAACTCATTCTAGAGTAAAATTTCCCTTAACATGAATTTAATCATCACCATATCTTACTCTTATTTTTTATTCCCTTGGAATGTCAATCTAGGATAATTATTTGACATGGTGGCTCCCGCTCCTTCATGCATATATTATTTTGCCTCAATTTCTACCTCCGAGTGATAATTGATTAATTAACAAAACAATGCATTAAGATTTGCCTTAAAATCGGATACGGTGTTGTGTATCTCCCGACTACAACGACAAACAAGTCAAAAGACTCGTTATATGATGAATTATCAATGACTAATCTAATTAATTTCTCTCGAAATCTAATTAAATCTCATGATCTAAGAAATACACGATCAATCTATTCTTGACATGAAGAACATAATAATTCAAACAATCCGATTGAATAAAAGAGTAAGAGGCTGATATGAATCAAATTAAACCATGTTAAGTTCCATTCTTCTCTAGAACGAAAGAAAGGATTACTCTATAATGAAAATAGAAAACAAAATAAAGAACAAACTAGTTTTTATTATTAAAAGAAAGAAAAGAATGAGATATGTTCAACAACAAATGACCACCCTTTTATATAGAAGAGAAGATGGCCAAGAGATATAAGAATTCGAGGAGGGATTCCAAAATTCTATGTTGATTAATTGATTATGATGTCCAATGAAGTTTCTAATTCCCCAACAACGGTGCCAAAGTTATGTATAGCCATTCACATGGAGCTTTGTCATCAAAATTGTAGCCATCAAAGGGTGGGGTCTAATGCTCTAACCAACAAATCCTAAGCTTAATTTGTTTCATCTTTTTCTGCATTAAAACTTTAAAATTAAGCATATCTCATAAAATATCAATTAACT